>WYDI02029496.1:163720-213581 GCA_009867235.2 Psittacus erithacus | reverse complement strand
GCCCAGGGTGGGCAGGTGGGTTGGATACAAGGGTCTCATCCTTCTTGGGAAGTGAGTAGACTACCTGGTATCTTAACGTAACATGTATGCAAGGGACTCGGGCATTTGGGCACTTTTCAGAAAGCAAGGAAGCTCCTTGGCGGCTTGAACCACTTCAGATAGGCTGTGATTCTGTTATGAAGAATGAGAATTGAACTGTGCAGGAAGAAACAGCAACAGGTTTGCAAAGCAGTCATTCTTCTTCTGGGGCTTGGGGGACATGGGGTATATCCCAGCAACAAGATGCAGGAGATACTGGAAAGCAGTTCCACTGCTTTTTCTTTTGCAGTTGACCACAGAAGCATCTTGTTGGTGAAGGGATTTAGGGTGGTATCAAAGCCAGGAAATGAACAATGGGATCACTAGGGAAAGGATTAAAAAAATCAGAGGGGAAGCCCATAGAGATTAAGAGTACGTGAAAAAGAGAAAGAAAACCTTCAGAAAGGAAGGAAAGAAAAAGGCTGAGGTTCTAGTGATAGCTGTAAGGTTATGAAAGAGAATGAACAGGAAAACCTAAGAATCAGTGTTGGTATGGGAAGGGAGAAAGGCATTCTGTTCCTAAGGGGGGAAAATCTATTAAAGCTGGAACTGTGTGAGGTGGTCAGAACTTCCACTGGTAAAGTATAGATTTGGATTGATCAAGTAATTTAATTGCTTCTTGCAGCATTGTTTTGGTTAGAAGAAAGTTGTAGGACTCTTCTGAAAACAAGGCATTTCAGTGTTTTAAATGAGAAATAATTGAAACAACTCAAGTATGTTTTATTTGAGTGACCAAAAAAAATTCAAGTCTGAAGTCAGCAAAAATATTAGTTCACTGGAGGAAAAAAGGGGAGAAGCTTGGAAAAATGAGTGTGAAACTAATTTCTTGACTAATTGTGTTCCATGTCAGTAGTGAACAAAGTCAGCTGTTCACATGTATTCAAACCACCTTTACTTAATAATGTTATACATAGTTCTGAGATTTCTGGATGTAGTACAGCACATGGGGTCACCGATCTGTCTGAAACTGGGCTGTGCCCAGTTCGTGACATTTTAGTGGAAGACAAACAATCTATAAGGATAATCAGTTACTGTTCTCGTCCTGGTTTGTGCTGACCTACTAATTTAGATAAGGGAGTCTGTAAGTAACCTCTGAGCCATGACGCTGATTTTCCTGATCAGAATCTTCCATGACTCTGCAGTTATCTTTTGATCAGAACATTATCCATCACTTTTCTCAACCCTGCCTGAAATGTTTGAACCAATGGCATTCTGATGACAGCAGCTGTTGTACTGTCCATCATGTGGCTAATTTATGAGGTGCCCAGATTCTAAGCAAACTAAAGGGTAATATATGACTGCAGGTCTAACTCTGACTAGTGATTCATGAGGGTGACAGAGCACAGCAAGGAGAATTCTTACCCAGATAATTTGCTGTGGGTGAAACCGAGCATGTAAGGTAGCTGTTCTCACGCAGCTGTTCTCTCTTATTAGACATCTGGTGTAAAAACCTATGTTAAGGGACTAATCTCCCTTGGATTCTTACATATTCAGAAGAGAGAGTTCCTCTACTATGATTTACAGGTGCAATGCAGAGCAAGAGTCTAATCTAACTCGTCATTGGTTCTAAAGCAGTTGAGAGATTCTTCAGGTAACATGGGTGAGCATAATGCTATTGTTAGTAAATGAGATCAATGTATTTGCTGTAGCTAACAGAACATATTAGTCATTCCTAAGTAGCTACAAGCTGTATGAGAATGTTATTGGGAATTGTATAAAAGTGGTCTGAAATACAAGACTCATAGAACAGTAGAACAGTCTTATCCTGTAGCTGGTACCCCAAGTGCTAGAAACTACCTTCTTAGAGAAGTTAATGGCTGTGCATGTTAATCACAAAGGAATGTCCTCACACCTAGTATTTCCTATGTAGTAGGGTTTTAAATGCATTTATCAGCTGGGAGATAGATGCACTTTCCTATGTCTGTTTTGCTTGGGAGGGATCTCTTTTTGGGACTTCCCATTGGCTTATTTGCCAAGTTTTGGAGGACTTTCAGGTTGCACTGGAACCCAGCCTTGCTAGCAGAAGTGAAATACATTTTCCAAGTCCACTTTAGCGGGATGCATAGGAACAGAAGTTGGTTAACTGGTGGTGCTTTTAGAAGGCGAGGCTTGCACGAGAATACCTGTGGATTTCAGACTTCAGTGGCCACTAACTTCACTCACTAAATGCTTCTTACAGTCTAGTAATATTTGAATTTAAAAAGGCTTTTGTGGTGTGCACTATTAAGAATAAAGTTTCTTCTGATTAATATTAATTACTGAAAAAACTTTTTTAAAACCAGAATAGGTTTGACTTTGACTTCAGTGATGTTCCTCCAGAAGAAAATATGTGGAACCTAAGGAAGCTGTAGTAACTTTCAGAAGCGTACACTGGATTTATATACTGATGTTGTTTGTCCGTCAGAGCAGATGATCTTAATCAGCAGAGGATAAATGGAACCTGACTTTCAATTAGTACAACTAAACATGGTGCAAGATGCATAACCTGCAAATAGTGTCCAGATGAGAGAGCAGACAGATACATGCAGCTGTGGCTGGAAGGTTTCTTCAACCAGCAGTTGAGGATCAGTCCTGGAAGAGGCAGCCCCAAGAGAGAGACAAGTAAAATTGATTCTTAAACAGTTGGTATTTAATTTATACTGTCTTCTTGTTAAGAATCAATATCATATACTGCAAAAACTGATTTGTCAATGCTGTCTTTGTCAGGAAAGCCACTTATGATGCCTCTAAAAGTCTAGTTACTTGTAAAAAAAAATACTAATGTGACTCGTGTGCAGATATGACCTTAGGTGTCTAGATTTGAACATTTGGCTTCAGCTAGCTCACTTTGTTGTCTGCAGCTTTTCCTACTCTTTCAGAATAAACATTGTAAGGTTGTACTATATAGGAGTACTTATAAAACCAGACCTGTTGATATACTGTATGAATCTGAAAGCAAATTGCAGTTATATACTGACGGGTTGTAGAGATTTCCCCTGAATATTTTACATAAACAGTTATTTGTTTATTCAATAACTTGGAGCACTTCAAAGCAACTGTTGGCATTAAGGTTGAAACAGAAAATTTTGATTGGCAGAATTCCATTGCCAGGGCTAGAGAGTTGTCAAGCAGATACACAAACATTAGGGAGCTAATATGTTTATACTGAATGGGCAGCTTGAGCCAAAAGCCTAATTTTTTTTGATGGAACATCCCAATGTGTTAGTGCATACACACCTCTTGGTGAGAACAGAACAGCCAGTGTTGGCTGGCAAGACTGCTTTTGGAGGCCAATGTTCAAGTACAGGCTCCACTTCAAGTTATTGCAGGCAGAAGCTTTTATGCCTCTTACTCTCATTCTACTTTTAGAGCTACAGTGAGGCATTTTGAGTCGTAGTATCTGAAATGGTTATGAAGACTATGTTGGGAGGAGGAGGTAATTTCTGGAAGGGGACAGGACTGGTGTGCCCTGTGTTACAGTGCAGGAACATATGCCTTTTGTTAGTCCTTGGAAAATAAACAAGCTTGGAAAATAAACAAGGTGAGGCTAAGTAAACACTGTAAAGCTGTAGCATGGATAGTTATTCAGATGCACTCAGTTCAACCACACTCATTTTTTTTTCTTTTTATTTTTAATTGTCTTCATTTGCTCTCATGTATATGGGCCTTTGTTCATCCCAGTTCCTGGGAAAGGCTGCATATGTATAGGCAGTTAAGAAAAAAAGACTAGTTAGTTATTTACAGCTTGGAGGAAACCATAACTGACCATGTACCTCACAAGTGCCTCACCAAATACCAAACAGACAAAATAAATTAAAAAGCAATAGTTAAACCCTGCCAAGCTGTGATATACTTATGAATAAAGTTATTTATAACCACAGCTTCAGAGATACCAGAGCCTGTTTGTGGAAAATTATGAACAAATGGTTTAGTTATGTCATACATAGTTTATTACAGACAAACCCCCTGCATATCTAACTGCAAGATTTGCTCTGTATTAGTTTCTTGTGTGTCCAAGAAAGTAAGGGATGTAATTATGGTGCCCTATATTTGCCAGCAAAATATTAATCCTCTGAAGCAGAGTGGGCTAATTGTACGAAAGCCCTTTACTAGTAGTAGAACTGTTCCTGTGGAGCTATTTAACAGAGTTGTTTTCACAGAGACCCTCTTTGAGGGGTGGGCTCTATATTGTAGAGAAATATCTATGAGAAAGAAACTACACTGAAATTCTGGATTGTACTGTTTATTTCAGAAGATCGCCAGAGGATGTGTACACTTGTCCTCTGAATTCTAATAAGCCTGGTTTTAATTCAGCGATGATTCTGTGATCTCAGAGAGACCAGCTTCCTGGGATGCCCAGATATTACATTGTACCTAATTTCAGCCAGTTGTGAATGCTTCTGAAGGATGGAAAAAGCTAAGAAATACAGAATTCTAGTCTTGTCTTTTTCTTTAACTAAGTTTGAAAATCTTCAATTTATTACCAGTGTAGTATCTGTAACTTGTCTTTTGCCTTCTAAAGGATTTGAGGTGCAGGAGATGAATCTTGTTGTTCCTGCTGTATCAGGATGAATCATGTCTAATTTTAGGTTTCACAGAAGCAACTTTTAGGCACTGTGATTGCTTCATGAGGTAGGCTGAAGGAAGAAGATGAAGTTGTATTTCTGACCAAGTGACGAATACGTCATGATGTTTCAGTTACCTTCATTACTGTGTAGCTTTCACATAAATGTTTCTTGTCTTGGAACCTAAGTACTCAAGTAGTAAAGTGATGGTATAGGGGATGTTACAGCTGAGCTTACAAAAAAGGCTAACAAATGGCATAAGGGCTACTATTGTTGATGGAAAACATCAATACCAAATAAGAGCATCCGTGCATAGACTAGGCCATGGAAAAGTCGAGTTTCTTGTCAAAAACCTTGTTGAGAGCAATTTATTTGCATCATTGTCCTGTGCTTCCAAGCTCCATTTGTCCAGCTGGAGCAGAGCAAACATATAAAATGGCAAAAAATGACACCAAACTGGAACAGCTTATCAAGACTTTTGGTGATAGAGTTGTTTCTCGGCTGTTACTAAGTTGAAGTCTCATTTCTTGCTTTCTTCCCAACACAAGAGAGACACTACAGGGACATGAAGGGCAGACCAGACCTTCAACTGCCAGAAATTAGAGCACCCAGTAAACTTTATTAGGTTATGGCGATCGCAAACACATCCCCTGTGGACCCAGGGCAGCAGGAAGATGGTGTGGAGCTTGGCTCTGCTTAGTCTGGTTTTTGTGCTGCCTGTCTCAGCTCTTGTTCATTTAAGCAATGAAAGAAAACAAATAAGTCCCTGTTCGATACAGATAATGTGTTCTGGATTGGGGTAGAGTAATAAACTAGTAATCTTCTGACACATGTTCTTGCTCTGTATTGTTGAGATCAATCTTCCAGCGACTACATTTTCCAAGTGTGGACCAGAACTTTCAAATCAGGTATGTTTACCTTTCAATTCAAGATGCTTCCTGGTACTGAAAAGCAGTGGCTCACTCTGAGTTAATGGGGAAATAAACCTCCTCTAGTTTTGATTTCTGATAATTCAAATCACTACAAAACAAAAAGTATTTTTGCACACCTTATTTTTTAAAAAATAATAGAGAATAAAAGAGAATGAGGTGACGTGAAGCTATTTCTTTACTCAGAGCCCCAAGGGCAAATGTACTGGCTGCTTCCTCACAGTGAATGGGATCAACCAGAGAGACATCCAAGAGAATCTGAGCATCATTCTTTCCACTTTTCGTATATTGTGTTATGATGCCAAGCTTTTGAGAGGACACTAAGAAAAAGTTAGCTATATGAGGCAGGAGGGGAAAGAAAAAGATCATAATTCAAGCCTTCAGCCTGGCTCTTTTCCTGTAGCTGTGGTACACTGCCAGCGCTGCTTGCATGCAGACTTGAAGCATAATTCTGCTCCCTCTCACCCTCAATAAATTTCAAGCCAAGAGATGGAGGTGGTGGAACATCCATGCTGTCAGGAATGCTGGCTTCCTCCCTGATTTTGTAAGCAAGATCCACCTGCCAGGTGCTGATTGATTGAACCATCTGGCTTTGCATTATAACTGTAAGAATGCAAAACTTCCTTGCAAAACAAAATCAGATGGGCAGCATTGGTGCAAGGCACTTGCTGGATTCAAAGTCACTATGTTAACATAGAAAATGGCATGGCAAAAATGACTGATTTATGTCTCATCATCCAAATGATTGTCTTCAGCAAAACATACAGCAGGAATGCATGTCTGATTAGAAAATGAACCTCAGTCATTAGGCAGTAGATAGAGAAAAGCTCTACCCTATGAATGATAAATGCTATATTGATCTGTAGTTGCTGGTGCATACCAATTCTTCTTTTAAGTGAGGGGATTCTAGAGAAGAGATGTAGATTTAAGAGGTAGTGGTTTTACAGTGGTGTAACTTACGTAAAGGTTAAAGGGTAAAAAAGCCCCAGGACTAAACCAGTTTAATTTTCTCTGTGCTTGTTGAGGCCTGTCACAGGCAGGGCCAGGGATTGCTTTGACACCAGCAGTGTTTATCTCCAAATGAGGAGCTTACTACACTTGTTCTTTGCCAGGTGACCCCAGTAGCAGTATTATTGTTTTGTCAGATAAAATTATGTTATTTTCACATACTAAAGCAAAATGTGGGTAAGGTGTGAAATAGGCAATTCTGTCTTATTGTGCCTCTTTCAGCAAGAATTTCTCTGTTTGACTTCTTCCCTTACAACCAGCATATATTGCCTTTGAATCAGCTGACCTGTCCAAGGATTGAAAGACACCAGTGACTGATGTAAAGACCTTATTAGTGTTTTCAGGGCTCAAAAGCAAAGCAGAAACTGGGCAGAAATATTTTACAGTGAAAATAGTGAGTTCATGAATGATTATTTGTAGTGTTCTACTAGAGAAATATAAGGTGTGATTTAAGGTTTGATTAGGCTTTTTTTACTTTAATACATTGTGTATCATATGGTTAATAATCCAGACCATGTTACTAGATAGCAAGTTAGAAGGAAGTACTTGTGTTTCTTAGTTTAAAAGATGTGTAGATGTGCACACATCTACACTTTAGGACATTAAGGACATGGTTTAGTGGTGGGCTTGGCAATGCTGAGTTAGCAGTTGGACTTCATGAACTTAAAGGTCTTTTCCAACTAAAACAGTTCTATGAAATCTGGATTGTACTTACCCTGTCCTACACCAATAGCAAGGTTATGTCTGGAAAACGCAGATGTATGGAATAGATGTCTTCCATCTGAGATGCAGATGAACACTGTTTTTGCAGAGTAGAAGGATCAGTCTTGGATATCAAGGTGTATTGTGAAAAGTTCAACCTCATGTTTTTCTCTGTTTAGTCTCTGAGGACAGAAGACTATGCCCAAAGGACGGCAATATAAGCTTGTGGTAGCGTGTATTGTACCAGGGAATGGAACCAGAAACCTGGTGGGAGAGGCACAGAGAAAATAAAATTTGGCTGGATGAGTGACAGGGAAGGCAAAACATAGAGCAGCAGCAGGTCAGGGGGGTGGGATAGCAGTGATCTCTGTATTTCTCCCCACATATGGTTTTCCTCTTTTGGTTGTCAAGAGATTTGTTATGTGGATACATGCCATTAGAGTGAGTTCTGAACCTAGTGTATCCTTGCAGGCCCTAATTCCCTCAGGCTATCTTATGCTATACTGACTCTTTAGTCTCTGTGGTTATCCTAGCAGGGTCCATATCCGCAATGAAATTAATCTAGAAGTAGTTTCTGGAAGCTCAAGAAATTGCTCAGTTTATTTTAATAACAGCATAAGGCCTATTGCTTGCTTTCACTGGACCCATTATATGTGTTATTTGCCTTAGTGAAATTGTCATATACACCTACAAAGTGATTTTGTTACACCGTTTACTTCTCTAGATAGAAAATAAGACTCTCACCAAAATTCACCACTCAGTTTACATGTTAGATCTGTAGTATTATTCTCTCTGTCTTATGTGAGAGAATTATAAGCAAGATTCATGAGGAATTTATGGAAGGAATAATTTTTTAATAAAGAAATTTAATTTATTACTTGCTGACCACTGAGGCATTTGACCTTGCACAGATGCATTTGAGGGAGCTCTGGTCTGTATCTGGCATTTGAAAGGGACAGTTGTGGTCCTGTATGTGAGGATATAAATATATGAAAGAGAAAAATACACTGAAAAAGAAAAGGGAGCATATGTCTTTATCCTATATGCTTCCGTATGGAAGTAGTTGAAGAATAATACCAACTGCAGCTCCTCTTAATTCAGTTGTGTCTTTCCTGTAATATTTGAAAATAAGCTTTTCAGTCAGGCATTTGCTGCAGAATTAAACATTGTCTTGTGCAACTGAAGGGTGACCACTGAACAGGCCTTCTGGTATCTTTGTCAAAATGTCCCTCAAAATGACTCAGGGAAGAGGTGGAGAGGCTCTATGCCTTTTGTCTGTCCTCTAGCAGACCTGGTTAGGACTCTGTTTAATTTTCAATGCCATTGCCAGCAGCATCTGGTAAATATTACTTCCTCATTTTCCAAATGCAGTCTGATGGGACAACATGTACGGTTACAGACATGGTTTGCTGTAGTTCTGTCTTTGTTTGCTAGTGGTCCAGCTGAGAAGAGCCCTGCCCAAAGCAAGTGAAATCATCTGAAGCTGGGCTCAGAGAAGGAGCGGGGGGTGGAAAGTATTTTTGAGACAGGAATTTGATTTTCTCCAGCCTCAACTCTTATCCCAGCACCAGGTTACTACAGAGAACATGGGCCTTCTGTTGAACAGCATCATTTGAGCAGGTGAAACAGGGATCCTTGAGAAGTAACAGACTTACTGTTATGAAGGTGGTAGTAAACTGACATGCTCTCACAGGCCTGTAATACGTGTATCTTCTGTTCATGTTACTAGAAAATTAGATTTATATTGCTCAGGATAAATAAGGAGTATAATTGACAAATAGAGACTTGTCTCTCAGGCTGTCAAATAGAAGTAGAGCAATACAAGGAAACTGTTAAAAGAATCTTTTTTGCTGGTACTTAGTGCTTTTTGAATGCAGGTGTATTTGTATGTGATTTCCATGAAATCCACATGAACACTGTTAGGGAAAGGTGGGGAGAGTCTTCCTTCAGCTGGTGATCAGCTTGTAGTCACCAGCCTTCATAATTTGTAACTTCTTGATTTCAGATTATCCGGAGGCTCTGCTTACTCATTAAAATGTGATTCAAACACACTGGAACCTAACAAAAGGTTTGCAGTGATGATAATGGACCTCATGTTTCCTAGTCTTTTGAAGCCTTGTTAAAGTTAATTCTGAGTTTTACAGGTCATTTTGCACATTCTTGCAAGGAATTTGGATGACCAGGAGCAGTGACCAGAATTCCGTATCACAGTGTTGATAAATAAGGGAATTAAGGAGGAGTTGGACCTGCATTCCAAAGTGCTCTTAGCTTGTTCTCCAGGAAAAAGTAGTTGCTGGAGATTACTAGACCACATACCTGTTTGTCCTTTTCCACTTACATCCACAGAAAGTTTTACACAACATTAAGAATACAGAGTGCACTTTAAAATGTGTGTAGGAAAAATTGGCTGTGTCTTTCTGAAGGTGCCTGTTTCACAAATGTCACTGAATGTGCACAAATTAGTGATGCTTCGTGTAATAAACTGTCTGAAATACCTGCATCAAGTCATGGCAACAGCACTCAGAAGCTAATAAAAGTTGTGTTTGCTTGGCTATGGCTTTCTGACACTCATTATAGTGACAAGTGTCAGTCATACCACTGGTGCTGTAGTATGCACTGAGAGCAGCAGGTCAGACAGTGAGAACACAGATCTCAGTGCCATTCAAAGCACATCCTCACTGAGCTGGAGCCGTATGAACTCATTCCAGTGCAGCATCTTCCTGACAAAGTCAGCCTTTTGCCTCTTTTCTAAACACATCATAAATCTGTTTGTGACTCATTCCTATGTAGTTGACTTCAACAAATTTTGTCTTTCAGTTACACAGTTTACTTATACAATTTAAACTGATCCACTAAATGCAAGTTAGTCTTTGAACTCTGAAGTTTAATAAACAGCTTTTGCTGTTTGCTGAATATTTGTGAACATTCAGAACTGCTGTGTTATGTGACTAATAAAATCTTTTCAGAGTGTATGTGAGAAGTTAAACTGCTTGCAGCTTTATTCTTGAAAGCAGCAGAGGATGTTCGCAAATGCATTCGTGTTTCATTTTCTCGAATCTAGACTGAATCATATTTACGTGACACAGTTGATCTTTCATTACTTACCAGAATTCTCTAAAACTTTGTGGAGAGAAAACATGTAACTTTGTAGATCAGCTATTAAAAAAATCGGGCAGCTCATACAAAAAGAATCAAACTGCAGTGAATGTTACCTTTAAATTAGTGGTTTTGTATGGCAGCTTCTGCCATATAGAAAAATTCTTTCTCTACTATAATTTGCCTATTGATTTTTATACAGTCAGTTGCCTCCTGGGTCCCCATTACAGTAGCTAGATAAGAATTTCTTGAAGGCTTTTCAAAATATTTTAAATTTATATTGTAAAGTTAGTAAACTAATTTGACTGAAGTATTCATGAAGAAGTCATTAAACCTCTTAATGTCATATTAGACATTTAATCCCTGAAAGAAAACTGTGGACTCTTAATCATTAGGACAGGCTTTTATTAATGCTTTTATAAGCCATTTAGTTTCATCAGGGCCAGTTTCTAGTAATGTCAATTTAATGTGTCATTCTTGAGAAAATTCTGAAGCGCTGCCAGCTTGCCTTGAAATGATAACAGCATTAGCTCCCCTTTCTGTATTTAGATTCTCTGCCAGAACTTCATTCCTGACTTTTTGTAGGTTCTACAGCATTTCAACTCTTTAGTAGGATCATGGAAACATATTGCATGCAGTGTTGGGTTTTAGCTGTACCAGTCAACACACAATCTGATGCACAGGTTTTCAGGATTGCCCAGCTGAGGTCTAACTGCTAATGTGACAGATTATTCAGAACAGAAATCACTTGGATAAAACAAAGAAGATTTTCTCTTTCTCTCTTTGTGGTTTGGTGAGCACATCTATATCTTTATAATAAGTGTGCCTCACTGATTCTACTTCAAAATCAAAAAAAATCTGTGTATATAAAATACATGTAAATGGGTGAGAAAGATAAAATTCTTAAGTGAATATACCTTACTGCTTCACAGCTGCTTGTGTATATTCATGTATCACTGAAAAAGAGATGTTACATTTGAAGGAAGAAAATTCAGCAACTACTCAGAACTTTTCCTGGGTGAATTTATGTATTTCTGGTCCATTTGAGACAATACTATCTTTGGTTTAAAAGCTCTTTTGTAATTTCTCCTCAGCACTGCTCAATAAGCAGTTATTCCCTCTAAGTATGAGTATTTGTGCATTTTTGTGTGATAGTAGCGTATGATGGAGAAAATCTGCCCCATCATAGTATTCTGTAGGATCAGAGAGCGCTTTCATTATAACAAGGCACCACACAGCGTCACTGAAGAGTTGTTCAAAATTGATCATAAAAAAGAGACAATAATGGGCATCACAGATCCCGTTGAGGAGAGATAACATCCCCTTTTCCCACCGTCCTGGTTTTCTGTGAAAAGTAGTACACACAGATTAGGGTTTCGGGCCTTCTCCTCACGCTGTCATGTCCCATTCCACCTCCATCCCTAGCTGAAGCTCTGGAGACAGAAACCCATAAAAATACTTCCATGAATTAGCTATCGGAGTCCAAGGTTGGTAATTTTTTCCCTTTGGCTTTTAAAGCAGGTGAAATGAATGATGTTTTTATAGTGTCCTTCTTAGTTTGTAGGGGATTATTCAATATGTTTATTGCATTTGGGAAGGCGTGGTTTTGTTTCTGTTCCACAGAGAACCGTTTGCAGAGGATTCCAACCAGTAGGCTTATTCTATAGGCAGAATATTCCACAAGCAGAAACATTCCAAAATTCTATTTAGCCAATAATGAAGCAAAAGCAATATGGTTTACTCAAAAAGAGAGGTGTATTATGAATGAAGTCAGTACTGAGGAAAATGCAGTTGCTTTTTAAGAGCACAGAGCAGCACCCGTGTATTTCATCTTCAAAGCTTTGGAGACGGCAAAAAATACAAATATTGAAAAAATGGGTACAGCTTCTTTCAGCTTCATTAACTGTGGTCACATCTGAATTTATTCTGAAGCTTTTAAAAGCTCTTCAGTATTGATCTCATTCTGTAGGTTCTTGTGGTTTGGTTTCTTTTTTTTTTTTCCCTTATTTTGTACGAAGGAGCAGATAGAGAAGCTGATGCCCTAAATTCTAGTCTTGGATTTGCTGCAATGCTGCCAGTGGCATTTGACATACTGAGACAAATAGACATGTTATGCTCTAATATAAATATCAGATATTTATCTACCTCATCTCACATGTTTCAAAGTTCAGTAGTGGTTGCTCTCCATTTTGTTGAGTGCTAAAGAAAATACTGATAACTTCAGAGTGTGCAACAGCAATAAATAATGATGCCATATTTTAAACCTTTGTGGAAGAGGTTCATGCTTTTGCACGGAGGAAAATCTCATTTGCATATGCAACATAATCTGCCCTCCTTGCTAGAAGGCACTTGGAGGTGGAGTAATTGTAGGTTTGAAAATGAGTGAAGAAATTAATGAAAGCAATAAAAACCACTGAGAGCTATTAAATATACTCAGGAAATGTAACTATGGTAAACTGGTACTTTGAGAAGGTATCCCTGTAAGAGCCTGTGCTGTTGCCCACACTCTGAGGCAGGGTGGTACCTGTGGTCTGACCCATGCTGCCATTCTTAGTCATTAGCTTTGTAATCATAGTTTTGATGTTTTTCTCTTTGTGTCCAAACGCAGATCAGCTTTATTGCCTTGTCTTGCATATATGCAGATATCCAAAGCACTAGTTTCTCCTTAGTATCTTACAGTCTCATGTTTATATCATAATATGACCAGGCTGGCATGTCAAGGCCAAGTCCTCCTGAAAAATGATGCAGTTAGACTTCACAAGTATTACTCATTGCTTCTGGTGAGACATGGTTTCATCTTGGAGGACTGAATCACTGGCATTTTGAAAGAAAGCTTGTAGAATAATAATGCACCAACCTTGAGAGCCATTCCTGTGAACAGGGACCTTTACAAAGAATTAAAAATGGAAAAGAATCCGTAGTATGAAAACACTGTCTCTAATGCACTCTCTCAATCTGTTCTGTTGTAGAAATTTGTGAAGAGTGCTTTACACACTGGTAGAGCTAATAGAGTAGGAGGTGGAACACTAATTACAGCACAAAGCAGTAACTAAAAACCCTTGGCAGTACTTAGCTACAATAATGTACTCTATAGACTTTTTCGAAGCTTCAGCATTTCAACCTGGGATTCAGTCCCTCAGTTTTTACTGAGAACAGCTTCAAGCAAAGAACCCATTGACGTCAGTGGGAGTTATGCCTAAATAAGAACAGCAGGTTCTGGCCCCTGAATTGTAACTCTTTGTGTAACGCAGTTTTCCTGCTAGTTGGGACACACATTTATTATATAGTTCTTTGTGGAAGATTTTCATTTCTGAAGCTTGCAGTGGGACATTGAAAACTGGATAATCTTACCCATAAACTTAATGGAGCCCTGGGGGCACCTGACAGGGGAAGCTGTAAGGGCACTTGCTGCTTTCCATTTGAATGTTATGCTGTTTCTTGAATTTAACTGAACTCAAGACCCTGTCTCTTCACTTTCATAATTGGAGGGACATAGAATCAGCAACATGTGCTTGGTCAGCTGTCCTGCTTTCTCCTGAGCACTGAATTTACAGCACACACATGCTCTGAGGCTCTTGTCTTATCTTTTATGGTATCTAAACTTATTCCTGATAAATCTAATTCGTATAGATTGACAGTTCAGACAATGTGCTTCCTGAGTCTCAGGAGGAAACGTATGGCTCACTTTTGGTTTAGTAACTTACGGAGATTAGGTTTTGCATAATGTAAATGTGAGGCGGGTGATACTTTGTAATGCTCTGAATGCAATTAGTGAGATAAATACAGAGCTAAATTCATTTTCTCTGAAAAGAGGCAAACTGATTGCTATGCAGAAAGCACCTTTATTTGCAGTACTGGTGGTTCATAATGTGGTTAGCAATGCAGAGTGGCATTTTGATTTGCAGTTTTAAAGAATTCTGGAATGAATAAAACATGGAATTAATTGCCAGAGAAGAACCTTTGCCAGACTAGATGAGATCTACTGTGCTGAATGAAAGCTATAACCTATGACAGGCTCTGTTCTGCTCCCAAAGGAAATGATGTCAATACCAGAAAAGGTTAAATAGCACTTCAAGTAATTTGCAGTGCCAGAAGTCCTTCCTCTTTAGATGTAGGTTGGGGATAAACACATATTCATGTGTCCTATCGCCGTGCAGCAGGTATGATTTGAGCAGAGCTGAGAAAAATATCAAATGCCAGGCTCTGTATTAATAAATTTGAATCGTTGTTGCAGTTGATTTTGAAGTAGGAAAAGCCGCTAGGTTGGAAGGGAGAGAGAACTGGGATGTTTCGATATATGGGGCATCCTAATTCCATATGTGGAGTTGTGTATGAATTGTTCTAAATACCTGCAGAATCCTGCTGAAATTAGGGAACACTGAGTGTGCCCAGGAGAAACACTTCAGGGGCATTTTGGGAATTTTGGCTTATGTGTGTTTGCAGAGGCTGGAAGGCTCCATTGAAGTACCTGTTGTTGAAGTGAGCTTCCGCCATCAATAGATGGATTTATGGCAGAAACTGAATGATCAGTTCTGTGTCTTAATGGAAGCCCAGGAGAACAAATAGAAGATGCAAGTATAATTTTGAGAAATGTAGAGTAGTGAATGTTATTTGGGTTCCATTAATTTTTACAGAGCTAATAAATTCAGCTGAGGTTTGTTGTGGATTTTGCTACAGCTGGCACATATGGATGAATACAGACTAACAGTTTTGGGGTTTTTTAGTTGTTAATAAGTAAATAATGTTAATTTTAATTTATGTTGGCTTTTATACCTGAAGTCCATTTGAACACCCTGTAAACTGGCAGTGTAGGCTCTCACTCAGTCCCAACTACACTGGGAAGCCTACGCTGTGTTCCAGAAAGGTGAAGAAGACCCTAAAGCTGCGCAGTGTTGTCCTTTGGAAGTTCTCTGTTAGTGGTCGTTTCTTGACAAATGCAGCTGTCCTGAGGAGGATCCATTAAGAAAAATGAGAAAATGCCAATCCCCCCATTTTGCCCTCAGTTTTCCAGTGGGATATTTGTGTTGACTGGTGGTCTGTTGTTCAGGACGTTTGGGGAAGGAAAGAGAATAGAAATTTGTGGTAGTTCTCATGGGCTTTGTTGATTACAAGAGACAGCTGAGGTGAGGAGCCTAAAGGAGTATCCAGTGTCAGTGCTCAGGGTTGTTGTGTTTGTAAGGAATGGCAGCTGGACCAGCACTGCAGCAGAACCATGATGGATTTAAGTGGCTTTTTTATGGGGAAAATTCATAGTCAAAGGAAGAGGAGCAGTAGCTTTCCTCTTTTCCACGTTTTACACAAAATACACACAAACACTTCTACAAATCTAGATTTGTAAAATTTAATATCCCAACATGCTTTTTACAATCCCATAAAAGCAGCTGTGTGTATGTACCTAGTAGAATATGGTATGAAGGAGGAGAAAGAAAATGGTTTTAAACCACTTGCTGTAGTGATTCCAGAGAGCATGCTGTAGTGAGATGGAAAGACTTTTAAAGAAAGGAGGGAATGACTAAAGATATTATTGCAAAATGTGTTTATTTCTTGAATTCCTATTCATTTCTATGTAAATGATGAGTTAAAGGTAGAAAGCTTGGGAGAAAAAATGAGAACATCTACTAGAAGAAAAGATAAGCAGAGTAGTTAGCTAAAAAATCTTGGAATGAATAAAACATTCATACAAAAGCAGTTTTGGTATCAATATTTGTCACATTTGTATTGATGTACTTTAGCTGGCTGGTTTCCTGTAGATCCGTCGACACCAGTGAGATGAAGAATCTTTAAAGAGAATTGAGAGAGAGAGAAGCCGAAGTTTTCTAATGAGAAATTAATATCCATACTCATGGATATCCAGGGTTGTGTCTGCAATATAATTAACTAGAATTTGAGCTCTTTCACATGTAAATGAAGTCATTGAGAGCACTGCCAGCCATAATCCTTCTCCTCTTTATTTATGGGACTTTGCAGGTCTATAGGATACCTTTTTAATCGAAAATTCTTAAAATTGATTTTTGTCTTTTGTGTCATTTCAGGCTTTCACTACTGTCACATTATGTTGTATGATGCAAATCGTACCATGGTCAGTTCAATTTGGGCGTGATGAATATGCTTTCTTGGGCATCTCTGAGGAGAGCAGTTAATAAAAGGACATTTCATATAACTATCTTATTTTGGAATTTCTAGCCTCTGGAGTATTTCCGCAATCTCAGGGTATTGATTCTCTGCGTTTGACCTATTTCAGTTGTGAAAAATAAATGAAATCTATTTGTTTGTAAGAACTCTCAGCTGCCAACCAGAGCAGATGTGAAAGGTTGTCACATATTAAAAATCTCACTGAGTTGTGAAACGTAAAAATGAGCCTATCACTACTTTTTAGCTCAGTGTTGTGGATCAGCTTTTCAGCAGTGGCCACCACACGTACGATTATTTGTGGAAGTACTCAGTTTAGAGGCCCAGAGACTAGTTTAAGGCATGTATAGCTATGGTCTGTTTTAATTTTCATTGTTTCTCTTAATTATTTCTCTAGTTTTTCCAAGATTATTTTGCATTGTAATTCTGTCTGTGATGATTATATGAAGACGCTTGCTGATGGTTCATCACAAATGATCCATATACCCACCTTCCTGTATTGGGTGATGGGCAAAGAGGCAGACTAATCTGCATTCCACCTGTGCATTTGTTGTTACTCATGGGAAGTATGGGCATGTATGTGTGTGTGTCTTCTTATATTTATGATGGAGGATATGAGCTTGTCTCCTGGAAGGTGGGGATTTCAGTGGGCATCATCTGTGTAGTGTAGCCCTGTTGTGTGCTGTGCATGTTGGTGTACTGTGCATGCTGGTGTACTCTGCTGTAGAGTGACTGTAACTTGTGCTTATCTGATCTCATAAGCTGTGTAATACACTTCCAGCTCACATTGTACCTGCTCTAGTTAGACGATGTTATGGCCAGGCAGCCATTCTCTTCCTTAAGTTTGTTTTGATAGTTTTGTCAAAAGGTTAATTCTGAAAAGCTGAAGAGTGAAAATTTTCTAGTCTTCAGGATTTGCAGGATGTATCAATACACAGCTTAATACTATCATCTGAAGAATGCCAGAGTGAATAACAATTGATGTTTCTATAAGCTGAGTATGTGATATTGCTAGTGCTATGTATATTAAACTGTCAGAGGGAATTTTTCTTTAGGTCTCACAATTGAACAAGACTGTTAAGAGTAAGTCAGAAGCCATTTTGTTTTCAGCCATTCAAACCCGCCCAGTTTAGACACATTCCTTGTTTGCTTTGTGCCTGTTTGATATTGCTTTGTTCTGCATCTGTACGGTCATCTCAATTAAATTTGAATGTGAAAGCCTGCTGCATGTGGCCTGGTAACTAATATTCAGGGGTAAGGTCACCATCTGCTCATAGAGTCAAAGCTTTGAGCTTAGAATTGCTTTTTACATGGACAATGACAGGTTCTGAATGGCTCTTCTAAAGGGTCAGATGAAAACAGGAAACCAACAGAAGTCAGCTTTCAATCCTACAGAAACCTGTTGCCTCACTTCTTGGTGTTTGGTTTGGGCAACCCAATTTTTGTATAATATAGAACGTCTTCAACCATCTTTAAATTGTTTCCAAGTCTCTAATTTATCCTTGTTGTGAGTCCATTAACCTGCCTTGAATGACATCAGGAATGCTTTTGATTTTTAGTTGGCTTTCAGTGTTTCTTAGCTTATTTGTTAAATCTCACTCGTCTTCTGTATTGTTCTTTTGCTCAGCTCAACACTGTTTTCTGGTACTGAACAAGATAGGGTTAACTGATCATGATGGTAACCGAGACCTTCCTAAGGCGGGAGGAGGGATTGTACAAAAATGTAGCACTAAAAATCTTGAGTGAAACTTCAAACTTGTTGCACCTTTCTCATGAGGTTTATTCAAGTTAGTTTCTTGAATTAAAATGGTGGGGTGGGGAGTGGGGAAGAACCGTAGCTCATTTAAAATTCTTATCCAGTGTTTCCAGGTTCTCTGGGAGAAGAAACACTGCTGAATTCCTTAAACATACGTGGCATTGAGGATTGAATAACTGGATACAGAAAGCCAAGATAAGACTCGTGATCAAAGTCATACTAAGAGCTTCAATCTTTATCTGTAGGAGGAAGTTCACCTACAGTCTTACAGCTTTTCAGCAGTAAATGTTAGTTATGTCAGCGGTATGTGTGAAGCAGCAGAATACCATCTGGAACCAGAATGGAATGGATCCTGTCCATCTCTCTCTCACACAGACAGGCATAGAAAATTCACCTTCCCTTCCCTCCCCCTTTTTTGTAGTTGAAATCAGTGTTAGGTTTGGGGATTATTCTTCAGTTCCTAATGCTTTTTTAACACCTTTGATCTTTCTGATGGATTGTCTGCAACAAACAAGTTTTTCATAGAACTGTCCACAGTGACATATGGGACGTAGTCCTGAGTGGTAATAGCTGATTTAGTGCTCTCAAATGTGCATCAGTTGTTTTACATGTAATCGCTTTCTGCAAAGAAACTGATTTGGAATGCATGAAGAATATTTTTTCAGTTTTGAGCTTGTTACTCTATGAACTACCCCAAAAAGCTATTTGAATAATTTAAATAATTTGTTGCCATATTATCCATGACCCCTTTCCAATAATAGTGTCCCAAAATTAACCTTAAATTTGTATAATGTACTTTTCTAGCCAGAGATTCCATTAATCTCAGGGAGAAATAGAATAATAGGAGTCTTGTTCTTGTACTTCATTATAAAATTCAAACTGTTAGGGTGAGATCTCATCTCAGGAGGTGTTTTCTTTATCTATATAGGCATGTAAATATGCATATACAAATGTTTTAAACAGAAGACTAAGCTGGAACCCAGTCTGTAATTGCTGTAGAATGTTGTGTGGTTTCAAACTAGCCAGCCAGTTCCATCCTTGCCATTGTCCCCTGCCTGGCTTATGAAGAGTGATGGTGTCATACGGAGTTTCTCCAACAGAGGTAACCCATTAGGGCTCTACCCTCTCTTCTGTACCCAGTCTTCACCAGTGAATGCTGCAGGTATCCTTATTAAAGACCAAATGTTTTCCTGTCCTGTATGGACTTAGCATCTTCTGAAAATATTTATGTCAAAAGCATGAAGTTCAGAAATTGAAGCCAGTGGAGCTCAGATTTATAACTGGGGCACTGAAGCCCGCATAGGTTTAAGTAACTGCATTGCTGTTTCATTAGTATACTCTTGTCCTCATTTTTTTTCTTTTTACTTTTTCATTAGGTATACTTTCTCCACTGCAACCCAGCAATATAATGATATTTCAATTATAGATTAAGTGCCTTCCACAATATCAACTTCTAAGTAGTCTTCTGATACATTGCTTAACTTTTGTGTCTCTGAATAGCACAAACACTGCTTTGCAGCTGACATTATGAATCTATTGTACCTAGACACTAAGAGCTTCTTCCAATAAGTGGCCTAGAGAGGCCTGAGTCACTGTTTAGGCTTCATTGTTAAAGATGGAAGTTACTCAGCAGGTCTCCAATGACATTTTTAATTAAGTGCCAAGGAGCATCCACATGTCCCCTGGTGCCAAGTTGAGATTTTCTTTCATTAGAGGGTTCTTCCCACTGTTCTACCCCACAGCTCATGAGAACACTAACACTGTTGGTTAATACATCTTCATTTGAATATAACGTGTTTAATCTTCTCATGCATTAGTTCTTAATTACAGTAGAATTCAAAATAATAAGATGAGGAAAAAATAAGTTGTTTTTCTCTGAATTAAAAACTTCCAAGTGAAGTAAGTGCTCAGTAAATTCCATCTGGACTCAAAGACAGAGGGAAATATGCCAGGAAAAAGTATTTTTGAAGGAAGCTCAATTATAAATACTAGAAGCACGGAATGCAGAGCATAACATTAATGTGGATGAAAGGAAGGAAAGCTAGGAAATATAAAGCAGCAAAGGATCCAGAATGACAGATGCCATGCAAATCGGGGCATAGGCAGATATTGAGAAAGAAGGCAGGTAAGCTACAAAAGATGGGTAGTACTGCAAGTAGACCCATTATCTGCCCCAGTAAGGATTCTCTAGCATTACTGTAGTGGAGACCCAAGTGGCTGTATAATAAAGCATCTGCAGAAAAAGGAGAATTGAGGATCCAACCAAATCTAAACTCCATCATCTGCAGCTAGTTAATCTCTGGAATATTTGCCATCAAGATAATTTCTTACGAGAAAACCAGATTAAGAAAGATAGGCTCAAAATGCCAAACACAATCTGCAAATTAGTACTGTTGTCATGGTATATATTAAATAGCTCTCTGTGTTTGCAGTGAAGAAAACTTAGTATTGTCAGTTAGTAAAACCACTACTTGGGATTAGCCCTGACAGAACCTGGCATTTTGCAGGTAGTCACCATTAGAAGATGTTTGTGTATGTGTGTGTGCAGGTAGAACTAGTTTCCAAGTAGTCAATGCTGTGCTACAGCTTCTCAGAAAAAGGACACGGTTAAAAATAATGTGCCGTAGGCACAGCATGTGTAATATGGCTTTTTCTCCTGCAGTGTTTACGCTGGCATTGAGCTGTATTGGGTATTTGATTCTGTTACAGACACAGCATGTAACTGACTTGAGTAGTGGCACAGGCATGTAAAGAGAGCTCTAGGCGCAAAGACACACTCATTTTATCCAAATACCATATTAAATAATCATATAGTGAAAGATAGAATCTTTTCAGTATACTCAATCCTCTAGTAAAATGTCTGCAGATAAAACTGTAAAAGAAGACTCAAAAGCCTTCTGTGTTCTCTTTAGAGCTGTTTAATTTGCTTTTACCAGCCCTGTAAGAGAGAAGCAACCGCACCCTTCCACAGAATTGTGACTCTTGGCCTTGCCTGTGAGTGTGGTAGGTGTGTAATACTTAGGATCAAAAACCTGACATGTGAGCCAGGTTGGGATGTGAGTCATTTCATTCTGTCTTCTACTGCATAATACATATCTTATCTATACACAAGCCCTTAATTGCATGCTTAGTCTGGAAGTCAGTTAACCTGTTGTGATGCCACAGGATTTCAGTCTTTTCACATTCTTCTTCGTTTCAGAAACAAGTTACATATCAGAGCAGTATTTTGCTATTGTAGTTTTCATTATGTATAAAGATTGTCTGTGGTAACAACATATTTGAATACCATGTCAGTACATCATGTAGTAAATGGAAACAGGAAGACAGATCTAGATTTTGTATTAGTGGTCTACAAATATATGTGAAATGTGGTGGATAAGGAAATTATTATTTGGTCCACTCACAGAAAGCTCTTCGGTTTGTCTTCTAATAAAAAGCCACTATAGCTTTGGAGTACAGTTAAGCTATTGCTATGGTAATGACTTCAAATGTATATATTGCTATGACATGAAGTCATAACTGTCATGAGTTCCCTGGGGCTCCAGATGTACAAATACATTGCCTGCATATTGCCTTTCAAATTTCCTTGGTTAAGCTGGTAAATGACATTAAAGGGACTAAGAAAACATCATAGAACAATTTGCTTTACACTATAGGTATGAAAGTTTTGAATAATTTATTTTTTACTTGAGTCTTTTGGCCATTTCTATATCAGAATAGTTTAATTTTCTCAGTTAAGGAGTTTAAATACAATCAGTAGAGAACAGCTACAAGCCAAGATGAAAATTATACCAGTGTGTCTCACTGATGATAATGTATTTTGAGGGCTCCTAGTCTAGGAAATGTTTAGTGTTGCCGGAAAGGTTCAGTTGGATACAAGATTATCGACCTGAATATCAATCCTTGTGGCTTTGAGTAACTACTTTATGCCTACAAGACCCTTCTTTCCACCTATGTGAAACATTTCAAGACAGGATAATCCTGTTCCTCTGTCTCCTGTGAAAGTATTCCGCTTATCCATCTCATCCTGTTGTGTCTTGAAAAACTCCTATTTGTAGAGATTTGGTATTGCCTCCAGGTCCCTCATGCTCAAGCTCTGCAAAACAGTATTGTATATATTTTGGAAACACGTGGTACAAATGTGTAGCACAGTAGGTAAATATATTGCAGCGCATTGAAAAGGATAAAAGCTTCATAGTTGCAAGTCTGAGCTAAACTGATCACATTATTTCTTCATTTCTAGATATTTCCTGTATTTGTGCCATGAGCTATAGAGCTGAGAACTGTTTTTCAATGCAATTTTTATTTTTCAGAGCCAGCATGTCGGAAGTTCCCATGTGTTGGTGCACATAAGTATGTTTTGTGTGCCTGCTTTTGCAATTCTGGCTCTCATTCTTTTTTGATGAGATTTTTGGTGCTGTTATATTATTTTGTTACTTGCCGTATTGTTTTAATGAACCTGTTTTTCGCAATGAGTCATCATGAAACCAGGGTGAATATTTTGGCAGTTACACATCAAATGCTAAAAGCTATGGAATTCGGTGTTCTTTCATGAGATTTTAAGCAACACCAAAGAAAATCTGTGTTGTGGTTTAAGCCCAGCTGTAACTCAAAACCATGCAGCTGCTCTCACTCCGCCACTTCCTCCCCCCTGCTCCCAGAGGGATGGGGAGAAGAATGGAAAGAATGTAACTCCCATGGGTTGAGATAAGAGCAGTCCAGTAACTAAGGTATAACACAAACCACTGCTGCTGCCACCAATAATATAATGATGAAGGAAATAACAAGGGAAGAGAATACAACCGCTCACCACCTGCCGACCGATACCCAGCCCGACCGAGCAGTGATCTAACCCTTCCGGGTAACTGCCCCCAGTTACATCCTGGGCTTGATGTTCTGTGGTATGGAATACCTCTTTGGCTAGTTTGGGTCAGGTGTCCTTCTCTGCTTCCTTCCAGCTTCCCCTCCTCCCCGGCAGAGCATGAGGCTCAGAAAGCCCTTGGTCAGAGTAAACATTCTAAGCAGTAGCTGAAAACATCGGTGTTATCAGCACTGTTCCCAGACTGAAAGTCAAAACCAGCACTGCACCAGTTAGTAAGAAGGAGAAAAAAATGACTGCTACGGCTGAACCCAGGACAATCTGGAAATCACACTGCACTTAGGGTGCTTTTCATTGCATGCTTTAAGAATGCCATGTTTCTTTACAGGAGTGGTGAATCTGGTTATGAATTTACAGTAATTTACTGAAAAGAAAGCACATTTTGGCATCATAAAAAAGGTTTTAAATTACAAAAATATTTCTCTTAAATTATATGACCAATGGACTCACAGACATACACAGTATTAATGTTACTTTAGGCTTAGAGTCTGTTTCTTGTCCTATAAATATTATAATCAGCAGTTCCTAAATGCAAAAGCATCTGCAGAATAGATTTTTACATCTCTCAACAAAAGAAATTATGGGATTTTCTGCCCCTGCTGGTGAAGTGTACCATTAAACTGTGGTCCTGTCAATCATATGTCAGGCTTTTAAAAAGCATGACTTCATCTTCTCATTTACAAGATTTGCAATGAAATCACCACAGGTAAGAAAGACTCTTACCTATCTGCTGGTACAGCTCTTTTTTCACTATCAATTACGTACAGAAGTAACTTACTTTGCCAAAACTGTACGGTAGCCACATGAGTATAGAGCAGTGTTTTGAATTATTTACTCTGGCGGCATGTCAGACTGATGGTGTAATTCCTCCAACTGATATATTTTTTAAGCTGAAGAAATACATAAACTCCAAGTAATTTTTTCCAGTAACTCTCTCACTTTTTAAGTGTTTCTTCAGGTCAGTGTTAATTTGACATTTCACTTTCCAGGAAGTTTGGTCATCTCACTAATCCAGTGAGACACATTATGGTAGTTAAAACAAAACCAAACCAGGCTTTGATCATGCAGACCCTGAGAGTTATTTGTACCATGGGGTTATGGTGGTGGCGGTGAGGATTACAGCAATAAACCACTAAAGAGCTTTTTGTTCAAAAAGCAAAATTGGTCATGTATTCTTTACTCCCTAACAAAGCAGAATTTTAGTTTCTTCTCTTCTGTATGATAGTTAAAAAGCAGGTTTTTCCAGTATAATTTTCCTTATAAAATGGCAGCTACTGCTATTGATTATCCTGAGCATGCCTGCTTTCCTTTTCCTCTGCTTTACCTTTGAATGGCAAAAGGAATGTGTTATGACATTCCTCCTTTTTTCACTTCAGTAAGCATTTGTGGGGTGAAGATAAAGGGACAAGGTAGCCTTAACAAATTCCGTGTTTGTTAGCTGTTTGCATTGTTTTGTCTTTGTAGCACTAGACATTCTTTCTGTGAATCGCATTTAAAACAGCTCATGAATGATTATAAAAATATAGCATATGTTTGTCATAGAAACATTATCAAAGTGAAATTCCCAATGAAGTATCACAAATGTTATCCATGTGCATCATGTAAGACCTTAGTGTATGCAGAGATTCATTAGAAGCACTCCAATAAATGCTTGACTCATAACACTGCTTCCATGCATTTTGGAGAGCTCTGGTTGATATTCTGTGTACAGGATGTCAGCATTTCAGTGTGCTTTGCTCTATGTGTAGAGATCTGTATTGTATTTTCCTTACAGCAAAAGGTCTTTCTCTGGGAATACAAAGCACCCACGCAGGAATGTATGTGTTGAGAAATATCCAGTAAAGGTCTAATGTAGAACTGGATTTTCAACTCAGGAATAAAATACAGAGGAATGAAAGCTCTGAAGGTTTTGTCCTGAAATCAGATCACAACTGGTGTGTGTCATCTGTGCAATGTCAAGTTGCAGCATACCAAGTTGCTATGCTATGCTGTGACCTGTGCAAAAACACTGTTGGAGGAATATCACCTTGCAGATTTCTGCTTTCCATCCAGTAATTTCTATCTTACGCATTACAGGTATGGTTCATTGTATGTATTTCCACTACTGTGCAAGGCATAGCAGAGGAAGGACAGAATTAACACATAATTTACATCTCTAAGTCCATGATCTGCCAGAACACTCCTTAGTCTGCTTTAACAGCAGAGGATGGGATATGATATGAACTGTCAAAGTATTTAAGTATTTATCTTTTAGCAAAGTTGTCTGGCAATTTGTTACTGTAATCGATTTCCTGTAAATGTGAGTCCATAAGATGAGACAGCCCATAGCTGGCTTACTGTAATACTGGTGGGGACTTGAATTACCTGTGTTGTTCCTGCTATGAGAGTATACACATAGAATCTGTGCATGTGTTTATGTATGTGTTTATCAGTGGATAGAACAGTGGAAATAGGCTGTTTCTCACAGATTAATCAAATTGTTTCAGACTTCTTTATCTGCTTTGAGGGGGAGTTGTAGAACAAAGGCTGCCTACTTAAAAAACACTTTGCATTCCCTCTTCAGACAGGATAGCTGGCTGCTAGGAGTAAGATTAATGACATAAAACTTTTGCATTGGTAGTGATACATTTTGAATACTCTATTACCGTCCTGTTCCATATTCATGTGTTTTTTGCAATAATGTCTATGTTGTGTTTGCTAAAAAAAACAGCGAAACAATTTTTTCATCAGCATTGGAATTAATGAAGCCTGGTTTGCAATGACCTTGTGTCCCAACTCACCCCAATGCAACAGCACGCATCTCTCCACAAGCTTTCAGTTCTGACTCGCATTTCTCTGCCCCTCAGCTTGTATGTACCTAGTGGGTCCTTCCTATTTCCTTGCCTGTACCACAAAACACACCATGTGCTGTGGCTGATGCTAAATGACGTCCTGGTTTCTACATGATGGCTGGGAAGCCACAGACCAAACTAAGGGGCCTGAAGTGGAGAGAAAGGAGCAGAGGTGATCTCAGCCCTTCGGACAGACTTAGTTTTGTTTTTTCTCTTTTAATGAGATGTTTAAATTCATTAAAGTTGTAGGAACTTATTCTTAAGGAATCTTTGAGTGTCAGAGATCACTGAAATTAGTGAAAATTGGATTAAATTGGATTGAACCAGGTTTAAATACTATGAGATTTCAGATGTGCTGGATCTGCAGAAAGCATGGCCTTGCATGCCCAGGGTCACGTTGTATTCAGTTTTTCATGGAGTATGCGCTTGTGTTACTATGAAGTCATGTTACAGGCACATTGGTCTGACAGCAAGTTTAGTGCTCACATTTCAACTTTTGTGTCTGGCCTGGTGTCAAAATGGATTCTGAGGAAAACTTTTATTCCTTGTGGTGGGGGAAGAAGGAGAATTAGAATTTGCTGTTTCCTCTGATCCAGAGTGGGATGCTGCCCAGCTTTAGGTGAACATCCACTGTTGCTGTTCAGACACATTTTTCTTCTTTACAGTTGAAATTAACAGCTTCCAGGCTATTGTAAATTTTCCTTCATGTAATTTTTTTCTTCCCTGTGAATATTTAAGTATATAAAACAAGACACATTCCCTATTCATGTGCTGTTCTGTTGCCTGGGATATATTATATGCTTTACATTGTGCCCAGTGGATATGCTCGTACACATTTACTGAAAAATGTAAACTGTTTTTTTCCTAATTTTGTCATTTACCTTGAAACAGTCTTTCTCATCTAAAGCAAAATCATCCGTAGAAAAGTATATTTTCCATGTTCATTTCCATGGGATGATTGAAGGTGACTGATATCCCCAGGAAAATATTTTTCTGTCGTATTTCCATATGAGTGAGAATCTCAGTTTCTCTGTTGCAGATACTCTGAGATCTTTTGATCATTCATCAGACTGTCCCCTTTGCCACTTTCATAAATATTTCTCTTCTGTTGCATTTGTAGGCAATCCTGCTTATATCAGAAATCCCTGTCTTCTGGGGAGATGAGATTTGTTAGGTGAAAAGTTGTTTTCCATTACTTTGCTACATGAATGTGACAGTTTAAATACTAGCTGTAGACATAAAATAGATTTTAGCAGTTATTTTTAAAGTACCAACTGTGGGGCAAAAATGGAAATAGTGCCTTGTAAGTGAAAATTTGCACGTGCAATGTAATTACTTGACTTTTAGCTTTAGTTTTCCTTTTGGGTTTAGGGAGAAGTGGATGGGGGAAGGTATTCTGTACAGATGCTTTCTACTCCTGCGCTAATCCTTGGGTTTGGGGTGACTGTATATTTTGATTGCAAAACCAAATCTTAAATCCTCTTATTTCAGCCACATGAAGTAAGGAGGGAGTGGGACATCATGAGGGAAATGGAGAAGACAGGTTGTAGAATCACAGGGTAGTTTGGATTGGAAGGGACCTTAAAGATGATCTAGTTCCAAACCCGTGCCACAGGTACAGTGTTTTGGCTTTGACATCTTGTCTTCATTTTGTAATTAAAATTTCCTTTTAATTATCAGCTTTCTGAAAGCTTAGAGACTTGGTGAGTAATCTTCTGATGCCAGTTGTAGTTATTAGCATTTACTTCTTATTTTAAGATTATGATCCTTTTCCTTTTCTAGCCAAGGTAAGTCCTACTGATTTACAAGGGAGCTGAACCCGACTTTTCACTGAACAGCAGATTCTAGCACTTTCAGCTCCGCTGTAGGTATCTGTGGCATTGTTCTGGAATATTTCTTCACCTGTTGTTTTTTTTTTTTCAAAATCTCATCTGATTATTGCGATCTTTTAATAGTACCAAGCTTACAAATCTGGAAAACGTTTGTTTCTATGGGTCCATTTATTTCCTGTGTTTCATTACTGCTTCTGCTATAACGTTTTCTTCTGGAACTAAACCTGGAAAACCTATCTGTGATAATACATTCTTAAAGTTTTCTATAGGTCCTGCTGTGTGATAGGCTCTCTATCAGCCTTAGGGACTGCAGTTATGTAGAGCAGTGGCCTCTTGTCAGGATTTGGTTGGCCTCACTGTTTCCACTGCCCTTTCCAGCACAGCTCCTGCTTGAGAAGATGGGCTAAAGCTCTAGACACTTGGTAGAGGATTCCTTTGATAAGTACTTGCTTTACAAGGACCCGTTGCATAAAGGAGCGTGTAGTATGTTTGAAGTGGAGATTTTAATCATTTACTGAGATTTTAATCATTTACCCAGATTTTGTTCACTCCTAGATTCTTATTCCTTCACTATTGCTACATTCATGGCTGTTTTTCCAACCATGCCGTGCAGTTTTATTTAACTTTCTGTAAAGCATGTTTTATTTACATTAGCAGATTTGTTTGTGTAAGTCAACTTTCATCCGTATTTTCGCGTTAACATTTCTTCATAGCATAATCTTACTCCTATGTTGATGCATACAATTCTTTTAACCATCTGAATGTGAGCTCATCATAATTTTTATCACTACACAAAAGTGCTGGAATCTGATGGGAAGCCTGCAGATATTACTGCCATTTGTGCAGGCACATCCTGACAGAGCAACAACTACCATCACTAGATCCTTCTGGATCCCTCCTTTGTAATGAGTCTATCAGTCAGCACACTGTTGTCATCTATTACAACTTGAAACAGTTTATTTTCTCGTTTAAATCAAACTATTTTGGCATTATTTTGAACAGGGCTTTCTAAAAAGGAAACCACTTTAACTCAATTAGAAGCAAACATATGTTCTGTAGCATTGCGAGGATCCTATTTAGAATTCTCAAGCAAAGTTAGGGCAAGTACATTTTTTAAAATAAAATGTAACATGTTACATATGATCATGACAGAAGGGGAGTAGAAATGTAGTAATGTTATGAACACCATGGATAAGGCTGTCTAAAAACCTGAAATATTGATATGTCACCTCGTTCAGTGAGAGACTTGTGCAGCATGTGCCTTGCAGGACAGTTTCTTTGGCGTATCACCATTCAAGAGGCAGTTTGCATGATTTGTATCACCTGAGGACTGACGGTCAGTACCAGAGCCAAATGTCTGACTGATGAGCATAGCTTTTCAGGCTGGTTGGCCAAATAGCCAAAGTGTACATCCACTTGAGCGGAGCAGCTGCCTGATGGAGATGAGGAACTCATCTGAATGAGCCAAACAGCCACTACTACCTATTGAGGTGCACTATGTGTGTTAAAGTTATGTGGAGCCACCTAGTATATGACAGGTCTTTCGCTGCATTTTGGGATGCTGAGCAGCAAAATGTAATTGAAAAGAGCAGGCGGGTAGAAAGGGTTGGCAGGGAGGTACTGCAAGAGAGAGAGAAGACAGAACAGCTCAGTCTTTGCTATTGCAAAAGGTAGAGGATAGGAATATGAGTGTGTGGTTTGACATTTCAGCATTTTGGGAGTGTCGGCGGACAAGAGAATGGGGGAGGCATTGTGGGAGAGGAGGGAGGGAACATGGGAGAGAGTTGGAAGATGGCAGAGGTAGGAAGTTTTCTTGAAACATACGGGAATTAGGGAGCGTGAGATGCTTGACAGCAGCTGTGAACTGTGAGTATGGAGCCAGGGTCTGTGATCGTAAGTCATAGATGGAATATTGCTGCTCTAAACCTTATATTGGATTCCTGAAGAAGAACACCTAGGGGGTAAAAATGACTGCCAGATAAGGCAGTCCTGTATGTGTGTGGGTTATGAGGCCTGGGGCTAGGAAGCAGGAGATTTTAAGGATGTAAAATAATTAGTAGTTTTAAGAAGAAAAACTATTGTCAAACACCAGGAGGTGTCATGGGCATCACTCTGAGAGTACACTCATGGAAGAGTTTCTGTGAAGTTTCTGTAGGAATTGGTTAACCCAGTATGTTGGCACTGGTAAGCGTATGAGGCATGTCAAGCATTTTCACTGTTTGTGAGACAGGTTTGCTTTCTACTAATGAAGACTTTGTTGCTTGAAGGAAGGGCTATTTTATTATCCAGGTTGTTGTGGAGGAAAGGGGAGGTGCGTATCAGGCAAACTCATATAGCGTGGTTCATACACTGGGACCCACAGCCCAAACTGAGACAAGGAAAATGTCAAAGCCTAACATGTAGTTGAAGGAACTTGGAGTTAAATTCCTGAGTAATTATGATGGTCTTTAGCTGAGAGCTGAATTAGTTCTTTCAGTCATCGTGAAAGCGGTTCTCAGGATCTTGTAGTTCTCAACAGATGGAGATATATTTCAAACTGTATACATTTGAATGAGATTTGAAGGCAAACATACAGATGAGTAAAAATAGTCTAGGACCCAAAGCGCATTTGCTGTTTCTCTTTAAAAGTGAAATACTACATGACAGCTCCCAAACATCTTGTCCTTTTTGATGTGTGTTTTCTCTTCCATAAAGCTAACATGGTCCGTTTCAAGAATGTTACTGCGTTGTGATCGCAGTAATTGTTTAATGCATAAAGCTCACCCACAGGGTTACTGAGTAGAGAAGTTAGAGTTATGAACTACAAAGGTGTAGAGATTCTGCGAAAGTGCAACCATTAAAGAGGTTTAATTATTATTTCCATACTGTAGGCAAGAGAGTCTCATGTTGGGGAAAGGAAGGGCGGCCATGAGGGAAGATCATGAGGGGATAGGTGGGGTGATTGAGAGGGGAGATTATGAGGGGACAGGAGACGTGGGCAGGAGAGGTGAAGGAAAATTGTGAGGGAAAGGTGAGATGGCCATGAAGGGTGAGGGGAGATTGTGAGGGAAGAGCAGGGCTGGCCATGAGGGAAGACCTGGGGTGGTTGTGAGTGGAGATCGTGAGGGGACGGGAGGGTTAGCCGTGAGGGGAGAGCAGGGGTGGCCATGAGGGAAGATCATGAGGGGAGTGGTGGAGCATTTGTGAGGGGAGATAATGAGGTGAGACTGGGGCAGCCATGGGCCGTGAGGGGTAGGGATGGCAGCTATACAGTGTAGGCCACTCTAAGGGGCAGATGGGGGTTGTCTGTAACTGGAAATCATAAGGGGGGATGTGTTTGCCCTTATAGTGACAAGGTTTAGTGGTGGGCTTGACAATCCTGGGGTAACAGTTGGGCTCAGTGATCTTAAAGGTCTTTTCCAACCTGGTCGATTCTATTGTTCTGCTTTGTCTTCTTACCTGGCACCAAGGAATGACCATCTGGGGATGGACATCTCAATGTTAGCTGACTTCCATAAACCTCCTCCAGGAATATCAGTGCATCATGCGTTACACTTGACAGTCCCGAAACAGTTTTCATCATTTTTTCCAGTCTTCAGGAAAACAAATTCTAAGGAGTGTAATAAGCTGAAGTAGGTGTATTTTTAAACTGAGATCTCTCTAATCATAACATATATGGCTAGTGCACACAAAAATATGGATACACATGTATAGATATTACTTTCACTTGCTGCAACTAAAGATTGTAAAGAGACTTCCTTTGTAAAGCACCTTAAGGTCTACTAGTGAAAACCTTGTATATGAGCTTGGTGTTAATCATCTTTTATTACTTTCTTAAAGACGGCCAAGGGAATGTAGGGTGTTAAATGGTGTTCTTGTATTAGAGACTAGTAAAAATGCAAATAAATAACTAAAACACTCTATATGGGTTTAATTACTTTTAGACATTTGAACAATGTAATTCCTAATGGAAATGTTGATGAACTTCTATTTTATCACCATTTGTTACTCTATAGAGAGCCTTAAATAGTGGGGGGTTTAAACATTTTCAGTTAGATTTTGATAATTCATCCTGGGGTATGTATATGTTCAGGAAATCTGACACTTGCAAGGGCATCACTAAGCAGACAGGTAACGCTCAGCATTCCTCAGCTTCAGCTGCATGCTGAGTAGGCAGTTTCCCTGATGGTTGATTGTGGTGCTTGCTATTCACAAGTATCGGTGCAGTTTTTAAGTGCGCTCATGTTTTAGGTTATGCTGCATTGCTCAGTTTTTTGCTACATCTTGTAAAACTTGGCAAATAGACACAGGAAAGTATGATTTGAAGTTGTATGTACATTCTCTATGACTTTCTGTAGCTAAATATGGTAATGCAAATGTACCTGCATTAGTTGATTGCAGTTACTTAGTTAATAACAGTTACAACAAGGTATCTGTGCACTGTTATTGATAGCATTTGTATAGCAGACATTCAGTAGTAAAGTTTAGTTACAAAAATGGAAACTCATCAGCTAAACAACCTGTACAGGTTAGGAATAACAAGAGAAAACAGTTTTGGAATTGTAGTCTTCTGAACTACATTTCTTGATAGTGCAATTTATCATGTAGAAGGGCCTTCCATCACAAGGTTGTTTTGGCACAGAGGTAATTATGTTGTGTATTCTGAAAGCATAGCAATGAATTGTTGTGTAGTTGTTGTGGAAATAGCTCTTTACTTAGCTTGAATGAAGGGACAATACAGGCTAGTATGGTGTAAAATTGTAAGGAATCCTATCTAATATCAATCTGTCTTCATGACAACAGATGTTATCTTCACAATACTTGAGATGGCATATAATGAATATGTTATATCGCAGTGCTAACGAGCTGCTTCAGTGTTTTTGTGGATTTCAGAAACACTGGTGGAGGGCATGGAGCTGTTTGTTCCTTTCTGTCTAAGTGGGAATGAGAATAAAACTAGATATGACTGAAATCCCATGCAATAATAAGTTCAGTTTAGATTTGTATAATGTTAGATTGCTTTTTTGAGAACTATTTTCCATTCTGAAGTAGGTGATAATTAATGACATAACTGAAAACATCAGCCAACATCAAGGTTTTAATTTCATCTGAATGGCGCAGTATTGACTATTTTAGAATTAACCAGCTATGGACCATGTGTTCTTCACTCCAAATTATGATGGTTTTAAAATGAGCAGTCCACTTACTGTAACAGGGCCAATTTTATCCTTCATGTAACACCCAACAGAAGCCTGGATTTACGTCATACTCTGATTTTAAATTGTGGGCTTTTTGTTTTGAAAAACAGTTTTATATTGCATTATCCTTCCTGGAGACGGCTGTATAATTTTTGAGTATTAATACAACTTCACTAAAGCCTTGAAAGCCAGTGTCTGATCCCATTCCAGAGATTCATGCTTGCCAGCCTAATAAGAACATGGTCAATTATTTTCCTGTTAATCCCACTGGATTTCCCCAAGGGGCAAGGAAAAGAGTTACTTCATTGCCTGGCACGTCAGGATTTTGTAAATCCACTGCTGCTATTTCGGTCCTGGTGTTCAAACAGAGTGGCAGAGCAAGTCTTGAAAGCCTTGTTTCCAGAGCTGCAGAGTGTGTATGTCAGTCCTTAAAAAACAAATTCTAACATTCAGCTGCACCTACTGAGTCAGTTCTATTAAAGAATGAAGAGAAATGTGGCCAAAAATATACTTTTTAATTAAATTTCACAAATTTATGACATGCTTTTCCTGGATTCTAATCTCTAGGTTTCAAATATGTCATCAAAAGGGCAAATCTGTATACGGTACATATAACATACTTTGTGTATCTATATGAGCTCAGCTGCTGACAAAAAAATATGTAACTCTACAGTGTATTCATTATCTAAGCTTGGCTGTGGTTCAGTTATAGAAGAGAAGTTTTAAAACCTTTCTGGAAGAAATAAATTCTGTGTCAGTGAAAGGTTGCTCAGGGGCCTTTTTCTTTTGAGCAAAACTGTCACCACTCTTCCTTTGCACCATTAGAAGTACTTTTCCTGAAGTCTGGCTTCCGAAGTGCAGCCTAGAACATCAGCTTTGGTGAAGGCTGGTGAAAATCCTGATACTTTGATACCTAAATAAATAAGACTGCTGTATGCATGAGCACAGTATGCTGTGGTTACAAACACAGGGCACCCATAGCTCTGTTAGAGTAGATTCAGATGATCCGTTCCCTGTTTGGATATTCTGATAAAATCCTAGCAAGACTAACTCCAGCTTCTTACTGAATGCAAAGCAGAAGAGTATGTTGGTGAAAGTTACAGGTAGGAATCTGTTTGGTGTTTTAGTACTTCTGCCTCTAACAATAAAGGAAAAGATGCTCTGAGAAAAAGCCCCTATAGCTACTGCTGATGGGTGTGCATGCTGTGAAAGTCTTGCTACTGCAGCCTCAGTTCCTGGGGAGTAGTGACTCACTGAAATTGATGGCTGTAGTTTAGAATTTAGGGAACAACAGCTCTGTTTTCTTTTTTAAAGTGCTGAAAATAAAGCCTTAGATCCCAAATTTTGTCATGACTTGCCCCTATGAATAAATAAATAAATGTATGATGTAAATGTTAGCACATCATCTTCCTTTTTCTCCTGTTAAAGACCTCTTTGAGCTGTTCAGAATCCAGACTCTAAATATGCATATTCTCAAGAAACAAGAATGGTAAAACATGATTTACCTATAGACTAGGGAAGATTTCCTGCTGCCACAAATTAAATTTCAGGATTTTCAAGGGTCATAGAAACTTCCTTGCTGTTGGGAGATGAGGTTTGATTAGAAGCTCCAAAGTCCCTTTGGTCCCCCAGTAGGAATGATGATGGACTGTGCCTGGTACTCCAGTTTGCTTAGCTGCCCTGGGGAAGAGTGTTTTACTTGAGGTTTTTACACACTACACTATGGAAAAGAAAGCTACTGATCTGTTTGGCAAATAATAACTAGAACCCTGGCCTGTGTCTATTGCTCTAGCCCCATTACAATGAAATAAGCTATTGAAGTTAACACATAAGTATCTTGCCAAATAATAATAATAAAGCAGTGAGGTGGTTAAAAAAATGTATGAGCCTTAGCACATTAACTACAACTGTTAATGACAGACAGCAGGGAGGTTGTACCTCCATTGTATCTACTCTGCACCAAATATTATATATAGCTTCACTGTGTATTTCTCAGCCTAGTTTTTTACTCTGAAGTTCTATTGAAGCTTTTTGATTGAGTCTCTTCTCAAATTGATTATGGTTGCAGCATGGTCAAATGTCAACTAAGAAATAGCAGTTACAGGTCGTTGAAGACTTGTATTTCATAGGTTTTTGCATAGAAAACATTCAGTCAGAAGACTTTTTTATTTAGATTGGTTTCAGAAATCCAAGATTTTCTATCCAAACCAGTCCATTCTTCTGTAAAGCCAGTGTTGCTTTATTAAATGGAATAGTACCCCTTCATATGTGTGGAACTTTGGCATGTGAGATAATGCCCAGACCCCAAACAGGCTTTAAACTATTAATGATCTGCCATCTGCTGGCCTGACTTGTTTGAGCTGTTGCATTACTACTTTACACTGCTGTAATTCTACTTAAGTAAAAGGCTTTAATATTCTTCTTGTGGTTAATGGGTTTGGTGTGCATACAACATCTGGTCCACTTCTGTCCCAGCTGTTATGGTGATCCAGGCTAGACCTGTGATCAGTCAGGCCACTTGAAAATCAATAGGGAACTTCCTTTTGCTGAAGGAGCAAAAACTGCACTAACCTTGCTGTGGACAAAAATTTCCCTTTAGCCACCCTCATTTTTAATAAATGATGGTCAGAGATTGTGTTGCCTCTTGGGTATTACTGAGATGGCTGATAATCCACTTCTTCCCAAAGCTGTCATGTATATTACTAACTAAAAAGCATTGCAATACGTGCAGAATAATTGAGATTTGTTTATATTGCTCTCCTGTCCTTTTCAGTTCTTCCTAACAGCCCAAAGGCATGGCAGATTTGCAGACTGATTCAGTTCTTCATTTCTGCAAGGGGTTAAGATACATTGCACGGCCCCTGATTGTGCGTTAGTCCAGGGTGATATCTTATCTAAGGCAGGGATCATTTAAACCAGAAGGAAGGAGATCAGTATGATAGAATGGCTGTACTTTTAATCAAATATTTAAGGGGCATGGCTTGTATACCAGTTGTGTAAGTAAAAGCGTAGGTCAGGTGTGGGAACTGTAGCAGAACTGGTGGACTGTCCTTGAATATACCTTCTTTGAATATAAATATCGCAGGCAATTAACAGAAAGCAATGTGAGAATTTTCACTGCTCACATTTAAAAGATTAAAAAAAAAAAAAAAATCAATCCCTGCAGTGGTTTTTGTTTCGTTTTGTTTTCTAAGAGTGAAATGCAGCAGGAACAGCAGAGCTCGGCATTCATGCTGGATACTGCGTCCTGTCATCAGAAGTGCCTTAGAAATGCAGACAGACTAATTCCCATAAAACCCTTTGAGGTAAATAGGTACTGCCATGGATAGGCTTCGGTAAAAATGGGTGGAAAATTATGTCAGCATTTTCACCTAGGTAACTTAGCTGTGTGACCAACTCACAAATGGGAAGATATTTTGTGATACTTGTGTAATTATTTCATTATACCTGGAATTCCATTCAGCCCTGGAAATTTGCATCAGCTGAATGGCTCTAGAACTGGGAATACAACTGGTCTGCTACAGCAAAGATGTATTTTTATTTGTCCACACTGATGCTTTCTCTCCCTCAGAGAAGGAAGATTAATATGTGAACACTTGAAAATCAATACCTCCTGCCCCTGCAACTTCCTTTAGAATTAGGACTTGGATACAGAATTCTAATAGTTTAACAAACTGGCAGCTAGTATCTGATGAAGCTGCCTGCACTTTCTTTTCCTGGCCAGTGGTGAATGCCACTGGCATACAGAAATAGCAAATGAGGTAAGAAGGAATGATATGAAATCAATTGCATTAATTTTATCTGCCAGGGAAGTGGAAAAAGGGAAGAGATACAAATAGAACATGCTGTACTCTCACATTCTGTTGTCATAATGACTTCTTCACTTCTCCTGGAAACTGTTACAAATATTGCTGCTCAGAAGCCATGCTATTTTACATGGAGGGGGCTTTAATCAGTTCCCAGCAGCAAAGGATGAAGTGCACCTCTGCTTGGCACATGAAGCTTTTTGCTGTATGCATTGCAGCAAATGTGAATACTGGGATCTGTCTGTCTTGATAATCTCCTTTATAATTCAGTTTTGTTTCTTTAGGAGAGATATCTCTTTGGCAATTTTCAAGAAATCATTTTTTGCAAGCATAGATAAAAATGATTATAGATTACATAGATAAAAAGTAATTATTTTAGCAGAATCATCCTGTACTCTCAATAAATTACTTGGACTGTCTTGTAAGAGTCAGTTTTCTCTTTTACTGACATCTCATTCGTTATATGCCAGGAAAATACCCTAGTCATTTTCTTAACAGTGTGTAATTATCCTTTAATTTCTACCTTAGCCTTTACTATCATGAGTATGTCTTCATCTTCGTTTTATTGTCCTTTCAGACTTCTCACTGTTGAATGCTTTATTGCTCCGAAGGCCTCTTTCAAAAGCTTGGTTAGTCTTTGCAAATGGCTCTCATAAATGTTGACCCTTTTTAATGTTACTGTATTTGTTGTTGGTTGTGGAATATAGGAACCTAGGCGCTTAATTTTTCTCCCACTTCTCCTGCTTTATTTAATTACTTCCCACATCATTTTGACTTTTGGGGGAAAATTGCTGTGTGACACTTGCAGTGCTTCTCCTGCAGTCCTCACTTTTCTCTGAGTGTTAATTTTCAGAATGAAATCTCCAGTTAGTGCTCAGATCCATTTCACTGAGATGTGATGCAAGCTATTTTGCTTAGTCCATTGTTCCTTTGATTTAAAGTGTATGACTCTCATTTCCACAGACTGTTTTAGAGGGACCTGGCAATATGAGGGAGATTTATATTAATATTCAAACTGTTCTTATCATAGACTGTTGCTAAATGTAAAAAATTGACCCTGGAAGCTTTGGGTTGTGGCCAGACAGTCACAATATTCCTGTTCATAGCAGTTTGTTGCTCAACTTTGAGATTTTCAGTTAATCATCTCAGCATGGGGGTTCTTCTTCTGCAGTGTGTATGAAACAAATGTTATGGTTCATTTGGATTCTTTGCATCCCTTAAATTTTAAACTATTCACACCAGTTGTATTGGTCTTTAAGGAGCTTTAATGTCAACAGTGTCCTGAAATCCTGTGCTGCTTTTATTCTTTGATTAGAGTTCAATATTCCCACTGCTCAGTTTAGCCATTGTTTCCTCCAAACTTACCTGGTTTCTCTGTGAAATCAGTGTTCTTTTTTTTTTTAACCCCAGAGGTATTAATCTCCTAAGACTGGTCTTTGGTTGCATCTGCTTTGCGCATTTATTTCTAGATGTCAGTTATGATACAAAAGTGAAAATTCCAGAGGAAAGTCTGGCTTCCATCACCAGGCATGCTGTAGTCCCTCTCTTGTGGTCATAGGTCATCATTTATTTGGCATAACTTCCTCAATTTTTGACATAGAAAGCAATTGGCACTAGTCAATCAAAATTCTGTCAGTGTGACTGCATGTACATACCTGGCTTCTGCTTTTAGTCCATCCAGTCACATATTTCAGATTCTCTTGCTCTCATAATCACGTCTCAAAATCACAGCTAAGAAGTCTCTGTTCAACTGAATAATACTGACACCTTAGAGTGTCCTTCTCAGATTGTTAAATGAACAGAGATCTTACCTAGTAGCTTCACTGGCCTCATAGCTAAACATAAGAACTCACTTGACAAACGAGTGTTTTCCTCTATTTCTTATCTTTAATACTCAGCCTGTTCAACAAAAATGATTCGATTGCATCTACAGATGTTGCATTTAAGCCATTGCCAGTCATAATCTAGTTAAATCCAGTGTTCTCTGCTTTGAGATTGCTAATTTAAGATTTCTTTTGAGAATACTTTCCATCTCCCCATTTATCTTTAATTTTTGAGCCTGCTTTAATAAAGTCAAGCACCAAAAATGGGATAAAGCCCTGAGTAACCTGTTCTGACCTCACCTTGCTCAGGTACGAGGTTGAACTAAATGAAGTCTTTTCCAACCTAAATTGTCCTATGATCCTATGACTATTAAGTGGCTTTAGTAAAAGAGATACTATGTCTTAACTCTTCTGCAGCATGAGTGACTTACAATGAGGGAAGTATTCAGAATAAGCAAATACTAGAGGCAGGTTGTTAGGAGAAGGAACATGCTTTTCCATTGATGAGATATATAGCAGTTCTGGTTGAGCTCAGCATTAATAAGCAGGGTTTTTTCTGTATGCAAAATTGTGTGTTCCAGTTTTAAATTCACAAACAATTGCATAGGGTGGGGAAACCTTATTGTGAGCACTGTGCTTTTCTTGCCTTTCTGTAAGCCTTGACATATCAAATGGTTAAGTATTTACACTGCAGCGCACAAGCAGCAACCTGGGGAGGTTGAAGTAGCTTTTGTCTCATCACAGTCCTGAATTGACACGTAGTAGGACTGTTCAAAAATTACAACAGTTGACCAGTGATCTTTCCGAAATTATATCTGTGCGTATAATTTTTCAGTGATATGCACTCTGCCCTCAAGATGCCTAAGCTCAAGCATATTTTGGTTGTAGAGATGCATCCTCCAGAGATACAGGTGTGGCATCTTAAGTTCTTGCACTGAGAAGATCCTTCCTTACATCAAACACTTTTAGAGCTTTTTATGCAGTTCTAAGGAAGTGTGTACCTCTACTGTGCTCTCCGTCAAACATATGGCTGCCAGTTTGAAGCTATCTGTGAAAATATGATCTTGTTACTCCTTTGTGCATGTTTGAAAATATTCTTCTAAATAGCTATTACACTTATTTGGTGTGCTGCAGTATTTTTCCATTTCCCTTGTAATTTATTTCTTTTTTAGGCGTAACTGTAGGGTAAGGGTTTCTATAAGAAATGTGTTTTAAGCCTGGCTCTGTTTCTCTTAGGCCTGGTAGACTTGCTCTTTGGGCTCCACAGTGAGCACGCTTCATCTCTGGCTCTGTTTGTATTTGCATACTCCCACCCTGAGCTCGCTTCCTTTAGACTCCATCTGAAACTTCTTTGTATAATGGCCACATTTTGAATTCTGATATGTGTCTATTTATAAAGACTCAATTAAAAATATGCACGTGACAATAACCATGAGCCCATAAAGGATCATTCTTTTATGCACATATTTTGAAGTTCCTAGTATGTTATCTTGGGCTGTTTTCCACAGTTAAGTTTGAGGCTGAAGTAAAATCTCCACTGCATTTAAAATGCGTCTAGAGAAACAGTTGATAAAACTGTTGTCCCAGCTGTGCAGCATCTTACATTATTTCCCCAGTGAAGTTAATACTTTCTACTGATGGTAACACATAGGAATATTTTGTGCCTTCTGTATTTTGTGCTTTTTTTCCTTCAGGCTATGGTGAAAATCCTTTGTTAGCACTGAAGATCTCTACTGAGATTCAGGAGATAATTCTGGAAGAATTGTACTGCTTTTTTTCAGGATTGAGAAACCTCGAAGTAAAAACCCTACACGTATATTTGTGACTGAAACAATAACTTATTGACTTACTAACATACTTGACATTCATATGGAACCATGACAAAGTCTTTTCCTTGTGCTTTATTAGGAATCTGTTATGGTGTTAAGCACAATGGCCTCTTTTAGGAGAGCAAATTTAATACTGTGTTGTCCATGATGTAATGAGTTGCTGCCTTTGAACTTGTTTTATGTGTGTTAATTTAGTGATTTTTCATTTCTTTTCTACCAGACCCAAGAAAATCAGAAATTCAGTCGCAAGAAACTTAGCAGATATTGTATTTTATTTCTTCCACTTAAAAGAACGCTTATGACCACATCCTGAGGGATGTGCCATTTGATTAAAATCTGTCCTCTTCTCAGGAATTCCAGAAAATTTACTCTGCCTTTGAGAAGTATACATTCCATATTTAGTAAAATAGGCTGGGACTAGTCCTTTTAAAATGTGCATAAAGGCTTGAAAGATAGCTCCTGAATCAAGAGGAGATAGGGCGGAGATCATGATCTAAGTTGGCTTCATTTGCAGAATTGCATAGTGTGTAGAACCTGTACCTTTTGTTTAGCTGTCGGGTAACAGTTCGAGAGGGATGTATTAAGGTATAAATCTCACAAAGCTTGGATTAGTTCATCTTTATTTTCTTTAAAATGCCTTTCAAATTGCAAGTGATGAAGTATATTTGCAGACATAATTGGTCTTACTTAATCAGCAAGATACTTTGGTACATGCTTACTTTTAAGTCTCTCAAAAAATTGCATTCAAGGGTGTGTATAAGAATGGGATTTTCAATCCCAGTCAAGCTAACCTAATTTTGGAAACCAATGGAAGCTTCACCATCAGTTTTAAAGCAAATGTTAAGGATTCAGTACTAGTTGTATAGTTCCTCAGTTGAAAAGAAATTTGAGCATACAGTTGCATTGTTTGCTGAAGTGGGTTTATTTTGTTATGGTTATTGCTGCTATTTATAAAGCTGTAGCAGCTCAGCTGGGAACAGGCCCCAGTGCAGATTCATCCAGTCTATTGCTTGGTAACCAGATTCTTTCTCAGAATCATTCTGCTGAAACTACATAAATGTGAGAGTCATAAGAGAAGTAACCCTAATTTTTGTGCCAATAATCATAAATGCTAGTGTCTTTGGATAGCTGAGGGGAAAATTTGCTAACCCTATTTTTAAGCATGCACATTACAGCATCTCTGATGACAACTGACTGTTCTTATACTGGGTCAAGCAGCTTGTTCAAATTTTAGTTTTCTTTCAGTTTTGAGTATCGTATGTTGGAATCCTGGAGAGCGTCTGTCCATGATTCTTGTGTTCTTTGTATCCATATGTAGCAACAATATGATAGACAATCCTTTAAGAATAGTATAAGAAATAATGATGATAAACTATGTAATAGTTTAAGCCAAGTTTAAGCCAAGTAGAAAATTCGTTAGCTAAGTAATTTGTGCAATAAATTAAGACGTTAAGGGCTATTACATTGTGATCTTTGGGGGTGCTTTTGCAATGTAAATATTGTGAGGAAATGGGAAGGAAGAGTTTCTATGATCTAGGAGTATGAAAATTCAGTGTCATTGACACAAATGTGGCTATTTGCACACCTCAGGCTGTACTCGGAAGAGCATGAGGAAGGTGGATATTGGACACGGTGGAGAACATGGTAGACCATTAAAATTTTGGGACAGCCTATTCAAGGTAAATCAGCTTGTGGAGTTCCCTTACGCAGATGATTAACAAGAGGGTACTAACTGCTCTTACCTCAAGGAGAAAGGGGGAAATATAGAAAGTTTGTAATAGGAGTGTGTAGGGGGAGCAGCAAGGAAAGTTTCTTTGAAATGGAAGCATCAGATGCAGTGGTCCAATGTCAAGTGATTCTGAACCAGAAGCCTGTTGAATTTGGCATATTCCCCTGAGGCTTGGCTTTGGTCAGGTGTGTAATGACATTGACCTCCGTTGTAAAGCAATTTGAGGTCTACTGATGAAAAGCTCTGTACAACTCGTATATGCTGTTAAAGAAACCTGAGAAAAAAATCCTAAGGCTGAGATTATACAAAGGATTTATTTACATGAAAGAAAGTTGTATTCCCCTTCTTTTTTAGCTTGCTATATGCAAAATGTGTGTTTTGTTTTGAGTCCTTGTCACTTTTTGTATCTCATTTGAGCCTTGGCAAGAAAATGAGGCATTGATGGGTAATAGCACAGAACGTTAGTAGGTTACTAAATGAATCTGTTGAAGGAGGTGCAGTTCTTTACAGGATAGTGTGCTTGGGCTAGTCTGACAGCTCAGGAAATGAGAGGTGTACCTGGGAAATGCTGTCTGGCAGCTCTAAACTACTTATGTACTGTCTGCAAAACTGTCTCAAGTCCCCTGCCGCACGTGGGGAAGGCAGAATATCAGAATGGTTTTCTAGCCTTGTGCCACATACTTGTTCAAAGTAGGGAGTTTGTCTTCACCTGATGAGGATGGTTTGGGATAGGCCTGTGGTTTGTATGAATCAGTCCAACTACTGACTTCAGTATTTTCTTCCTGACAGTCAAGTCTGGAAGTATTCTGATTTCCAGTTTTGTTACAACGTAACTGTGCTGCCAACTCCAATGGAGTTTCTCCTGATTTGCTCTGGTGTTCAGTGGTTCAGAGGTCTCATGTGGGAAATAGACCTGAGTTCTGTCAATTTTGTCTCATAAGTCTATGACAAAATAATGTGCAGTCACTGCTCATCCTTATTATCTCGGTTAAAATTCAACTGAACATAGTAGCAGTGTGCGGGTTTACTGTCTCATTGCAGTTTGCTACAGTCACTCTTGTAACCATGCCTGGTTTTAATTCCAGATGTCAGGAATATGTATACACAGTATACCCCTTTTTAACTAAAAAGTGAAACAAAAACTGGTGGGTTTTTTTTTTTTTCCTAACCAATTTATATAATGGTTTGGAAGGATTGTAGTGATAGTAAAAATCATGCTTTCCTTGGTAAACATAAGCACATCTTCTGGCCCAGCAGTAAAAATAAACTGGTGGGAATAAATTCTATGACTTGTGGACTGTCAATATTCAACATGATTGCATCCAAACCATCTGATTTATCTGCCGCACATATACCCCTCTTCCCTTTTTCAAGCACCAAGCTTTCCTACCTATGCATCTTTTCTACATTAACAGAGAGCCAAAAGTAAGAGCATGATATGTTTTTAATCGACTCTGTTCTCTCAGCAAATTATTGCTGGACCTGGATATAAAGCTCAAGCAGCTGCTTTGAGGAATTCTTCCAGTGCTCCTAAATAATACTAATGTCCAAGCTTTCCAGAATACTCAGATTTTCCACCTGTGTAAATTCATTTGCTGTTTGGCAGTTCCACCAATCATGTGCGTAAGAGGGTACATTTTTTAGGACTCAATTATTCTGGCTAAAGGCTCAGAATCATCCATGTGTTTCCGCTTGTGCGAAGTACATATGCTCCTGTGTATCAGTGTTGCTGGGCGAGTCTATGAATACGCATGGAATCTGACATACTGACTTACATTTTTATAAATGCACAATTCTGAGAATGTGAAACCAGAACATTTTTCCTAATTCTGTGATTGAGTTTGGCCAGTCTGTATTCTGTCTCTTTAATACCTTTTCTAATTGTGCTTATTTAATGGGTTTTGTCTATCCATTCCCTTCCAGTGTGACTATTGAGAGGAAGTGGAATCCTATGGCTTTGTTATTTAGATTTTATTTACCTTTCTACCTGTTAGGGGATCTACCTCAACTGCATAATTATCACCTGCTGGTTTTGCACTTTTCTATACATCAAAATTGGAAATACGTTCTTTCTCCTTAATATCTTTACCTGACAGTTCCATTTAGACTTTGTTTATACCATAATTCATCAAAGCTGGGAGATTCTTAAGGCTTCTGAAAAATTGCTTGAGATGTAGGTAGTTTGATGGTACACACTATGAAACACATCCTCCACTTTGTAATGATAAGACATGTTGCTAGTATGGGAAGAAAGTTGAGAGGAAGTTATGTCTGGGGACTGGCTCACTACTGCTGTCACATACTGAATTTATATATCCCTTCTGAAAGCAATGTCGGTTATTACAGTTGGTTTCTCCATCCTGGAATCTAGGTTAGCCATTATGAGAAGAGATGAAAAGTGACAAATTTATTGGCAACTTTGCTGCTTTCTAGGATCTGGACTGAGATCACCAACTCATTTACAGGAGGCCTCCGAAGAGCTATAAAATGAAAATGAGTTTGGGTCATTGTTGACCTGAGGCTAAATTTTACTGTTGCTCTATAGCTAAACCGAAAAATTCCCTGTCCTCATCCTAACCATCAAAACAAACCATCCTCTAGAAATAATTTTTGATACAGGTTATTTTTTCTCCACTTCAGCAAGTTGAAAAAGCATTCATGTATCCGGGTATGTCACAAGAAGGCTATAGCCTACCTTTATGTATTTCTTTTTTAAGTCCAGTACTCTAAAAGTAATCAGATAAATGAGACTCTTTAATGGCTGATGATTGGATGAAAGCTTCACTGATTAAAGACCAAAACTGACGGAGTATCAATCACTGCTGGTTTTGATTAAGTACCTCACTAATCTCTGTCACTGTATAATGACTATCCTGGCAAACAGAGTCTGATTGCTGCAGGCAAATGCTTTACATTAATCAGGTAAAGTAAGAAAGGTACTGATGTACTTTGCTGCTCAAGAAAAAATGCTGGATGTCTCTTGCTGAAGGAGCTGGATGGACCACACACCTTTAGAGGAAAACCCTAACTGAACTAGATTTAATGCTCTGTATTCTAAAAGCTGCTATTAAAAGTAGAAACTTTTGCTCTCACTGACCCAGGTCCAGATTTCTAAGCTTGCCATAAGCAGTTCATCAGCTAGTCAAATTTACTAGATAAGAAATTCCGAATCTTATGCAGCACTTAACCTGAAATAACCACAAACTAACAGGTATTAGACTTAAGGAAGGGACCTTTGTTCTTCTGACCAGACCAACGAAGCACCAGATCTTGTCTCCTAAATAAATGTTTTTGTTGTTTAATAATATTTGGAGATTGCTTGTTATTTGAGGATGGGAAACCAAGAGTCTTTGTAGTGAGTTGTTAAAATAAAGCCATGACTCCAGCCTGCAACTACTGTTGCTCTTCAGGGAAGTCTCCGATTTCTTTGAAAGCGTCTAGGTATCAGCACTGGTAGGATCTCCAAACACATGCTTCTCTGCAGCAAAAACCTCTTGGAGCTTAGATGCAAGTAAAGAAGCCTTTGTCTTGTAACTGCTGAAACGGTCAACCTTGCTGGAGAAATAATTCACAAATAATTCCCATGGGACTTTCAAACCAGTGCTTCTTTTAGTCAGTCTGATAGCTGTTTGCAGGACTTTGTCTTGGAGCTTTGTAGAGGAAGCAGCTGAGGATAATATTTGGGGAATGTGCAACCTCATCAAGCCCAGGAGCCTACTGTAACGCATTCACTCTTCTATGATGTGAGATTCAACCAGATTTGTGGCAGGGTCTTGAATTCAGATTTCCCACATGGCAAGAGAGTCCCCGGCTGGCAGGCTTTTGGGTACTCTAGGAGTAAAGGCATCCTTTTGAGGCTGTTTCATCTAATGGAAGGAGATACAATATCTGCAGAGTATAAGAGGGGTTTTTAGCCTGTTGACATTGAGGCTGAAGTCTGAAAGGGTTGACTGAGGTAATTCATGCCAAGTGAACTGAGGTCTTCCATTCCTTAAATAAGGTGCCCTAAAAATTGGGCTGTCCATCTTCAGGTCATGGAGGAGATAAGCTGTGGTAGCTAACTGTGAAAGGGCAGATAAATAAATGGGATGTGAGCACATAATTCATTGCTGTTGAAGTGCCATTGAAATCAATGTTACCTGGGAATGAATTCAGCCCGATGCTAATAAAGCTATCACCAGAGGTGGGAAAATAACATTTTTCTTCTTGCTCATGATTGACTGAAATCTTTCTGCTGTCATATAATGGGTAATTGTAAGAAGCTGTGTATAGCAGTGGTGCAGTACAAATAATAAATAACTTCTGCACAAAGGATATATGGTCAAAGACTCAGAGTACACAGCAGCTTATTTGAAACAGTAATATATTACTAGTCTTTAAATTAACAACGTAAGAAAAATGAACTCTATTTATCATGTAACTTGCCTATCTCAAGTATAATATGTATCAGGCCTTTGTATTACTCAGTGAACATTATAAACAAAGCAGAGATGGTTTGTCAATGGTATTAAAGCAAGGCAAAAAAGATTTTGGGCAAACTGAAATTTACAATGCAAAGCCTTGGCTTCCATCACTGCAGAAGCCTGCCTGAACGGAATTAAGTGCCCAATATTCAGGCACAGTTGCTGTAATTTTATGTGCCTGTTAGACACTTACTCATGTAAATGGATGGGCAGTGTCCAATTAGCCTGTGCAAATCAATAGTCTATTTCTGTGTCCAATTACAGTAATGTAACCCTGTGGTTTCAAAAATATCAAAATCATTTTTAAAGGCAGAGAAAGTTTGGAAGAATGAGAAGCCAGAAATGTGTAACTGGTCTCCAAATGTCAGCTTTTCAATTATATTAACTATAATAATGTTTGGATTTATTTGGGATACGTTGTGGCAGGCATACGCAGATGTGAGCAAAGCAAGATCTTGGTCTTTTTGAAGAATAAGAACACATCTTCGTCCTCTCCTCACTCCACCATGTTCTCCTTCCAAAATATATAAATAAGTTCAGAACATTTTGATTTCCAGTTAGCATGGAAAAGACCCAGAAACAAAAGTGAAACATTCGGGAAATACTCATAAAACATTCAAAGCCATTACTCTGGAGTATTTTGGTAAATCTTTCTTACCTTATCTTGCACTTCTTGAAATATATTATAACTTTAAAGGAATGTGATAGTAAGACCTGGAAATTAGTAAGTGTAGCCTGAAAGCTGTGCAACACACAGGCAGTTTTGAAAAGATGTTTACCCAGCTATTTGTGGCTGGTAGAGCATAGGGGAGGATCTGAGTCTAGATGGGCACTAAAGGATGATGAGAACTCAGAGGTATGATAGCCAAGCCGTTAGTAGTCCATGTTCATTTTATTCCATTTCCATTCATTGTTTTTCAGTGTGCCAAAGAAAGAGGATGTTGTTGATACTGTTTGTTGATCCACTTGTAATAATATGTCACAAGAGCAGGGAAGTATCAGTGATTATATAGTCATGAGGTAACATACTGTTACACAACTGATTCTAGCAGGAACAGAAAATGCAGCAGACATCCATTGTTCTGACAGTCTCTCCCTTTTGATGAGAAGGATTCAGTAAAAATAGGAAAACACATTAAAAGAATGTTGATGAGATTTTAATGGTTTTTCCCTTACTGGAGATTGCTGAAAGACTTAAGGGAAAACAGTTGGGTATGTTGGTATATGTGAAACTAAATCAGAAACAGCAATCCAGTTCTTTAAAGACAGGATGGGCCAGAATTGTCATTTAAGATTGTGCCTTCCTTGGGCAGTGAACAGCAAAGATATATGTTAAAAAATGCTAGAATATGAATGTAAAATGGATGAATCTACAAACCCCACAACTGTGTAACTCTGTCTGTTCCAGTCATTTCCCTAACGTTTTGTGTGTCCCAAGTTTCCCTTTGGTGTTTTCTCTTTGACCTGCTGAAGTCCTCCTAATATCTCTTAAGGCAATAGGAACATGGAACATGGGAATTTCCAGGCTGGCTGAAACTGGAGATGTATCTTACCAGAAACAGTATCTCCAGCAATACCCAGATCCTATTGGCCCTTAGCTCTTAGCACTAAGTGTCAGAGGAAGTGGTTTGCAAAACTTCTATGGGAAAATGAACCTAAATCAAAACTGTAGAGAAATATTCATTTCTCAAAACTGCAGATACAGATGGAATGGGACATACTGAAGTGGTGTGAATTCTTATTTCTGACTGAAGTCCCGCACCTAAATTAGAAATGCCTTCTTGGAAGCATCAGGGGTTTATATTTTTTCCTGTGCCTTTGGTCCACTACAGATACATAATATAGCCTTTAAACATGGTACTCAGAATAGAATTAATTTTAATCTGGAAGTCCTTTAATACTGTGATAGTCTTAGCTTACATCCCTGACATTACTCTCTGAACATGCAGTAGCTAGCTTACAGTAGCTTTTCAACCTGCCAGCTTTGACTTGTTAAGCAAATATCCAATAGAGTATAAATAGGAACAGTGTTCAGTAATGGGGGCATCCAAGTTCTTCACACACTCAGGACACATTCTGGTATTCTGCTTTTGTAAAAAGACAGAAGTCTATAGAACAGTGTCTTGTATGCATATTCTTCTACACCAGGGGTGTTTCTCACTTGTCATAAAGCTCAAAAAACCCATTGCCTTGAGCTTTTTGCCGCCTTCAGTCTCCAGTTATATCCCTATACTGCTTGATAAATTAAAAGGGTTTTCAGAAGATGTCCTGCCTTATGGATGAATATTCATGGCCACTTGAAGTTTAATTCTCCATTATAAAGAGGAAAAAACTAGTGTGGTTTTTGTCCAAACCCTCCAACCATGAGAAATGTTTCAGGGGATCTGCATGGAAGAGAGCATGTAAGAGATCCAAGGAAATAATTATCTCTGGCCGTAATAGTTGACTCATTCTTTCCACCTTTAAGGGTCCCAAAGCAGCACTCTGCAGAGGAACTGCTCAGTGGTGTGTACACTGACTCCTCTGCTTGGTGCAAAACAACACAGTACCTGTGTTTGTACAAAACTGTTGTAGTGGTTTTGGTTTATTTCTTCAGGAGAGACAGGGCTACTGAAAATAAAAGGATAAAGACCTTCCTTTCTTGAAGGTTTTGAACCCACAGTACTTACATGCAGTGATGGTACCTACTGTCCTTTTAAAACAAAATAATAAGCAAAGTTCGTTTTCTGAGCTAGACAGGTCATTGCTGTAATAAAATTTCATTGATTTTTTTTTTAATACAGGTGAATGCTGATTCTATTATCTATTTATTTGTTTTTATTATTTATTCTTGGATTAAATACTTCAAGGAGACAAAGCTTGATAGATTCTTTATAGGACATGTCCTTAGATCATGCTATCACTACACATTTTGCAGAGCTTTTGAGGCTGCAAAAGGATTTTAGAGAAAACTTTCCAGAAAATTGATGTTGATTTGTTTTTGCTAATAACCATATAATTATTTACTCATCTTCTGCATAATGTTACTCAGATGGTTTCTCAGTTCTCTGTTTCTGCTTTAGTGGTACATAAGCAAAAGGGAAGACAAATAAGAAAAACCTGCAGGGCATCAGCAAATCTCCAGTAATTTTCCATATGTGCGTCCTTGTCTATCACCATTCTGTAGTGAATTTAGTGCAGTTTATTCTTCAAAGTACTTTGCAACTAATACACTGAACACTTCCATATGGGCAATTTCTACAGAGTAATT
>WYDI02029496.1:0-163620 GCA_009867235.2 Psittacus erithacus | reverse complement strand
TTGTCAGTTCATACCATTTGTAATCTCATGATAATGTCACTGCTCTCTTGTGTCTTATGTGTTTCTGTCTCCCTGCTCAGGACTGTCATTTTGTAAAGACTTAGAATTTTGCAATTCTGACTTGGGTAAGAACAACCTGAATTGCTTGTCTAGAAGCAAGTAGTAGCAAGAGATTTCTCAAATGCATCATTTCAGCTTTGGGGATTTCTACTATTGAATCTGAAGTAACTCTTTCTGTCACTTATTGTCAGCTTTATGGTAGAAAGTAACCCTTTCTATCACCATTACATTGAGATGTAATTGCAATCAGTAGCCACCCATTAAAGGTGTGTGTATTTATGACATGAATGCAGTAGGTTTGAAATGTTATGTCAGTTGATTATCTCTGCGGCTTCCCCTTTCCAGGCCAAACAACACGTTTTGGAAGCCAAACAACATATATCTTGGCAGTGCATTTTTTAGCTGGATGGAACATATATTGTTTCCTTTTTTAACTTTACATTTCATTTAGTCACATAAGTGTTTTGAAAATCACCTCAGTCTTCTGCTGTACAGAACTCTAACAGCAGTCTTATTCTTTCTTTTACCAGTCACACCCTGGCATCCACAAATTATTGGCTCTTTGTGGAATCTTGTTCCTCATGTACCAGGAGAAGGGAAGCAATATTTGGGGTGCCTTTGGTTTGTTGGGTTGGTTTGGGTTTTGTTGGTTTGTTGGATTTTACTCAGTGTCACTCCTGTTTTTACAGACCTTGAGATTTGTAGTGAAATTTTTTTGCAATTACAGAACTAATAAGGGATTTTGGAATGTGTATTAGCTCTTAGGGAAATGGTGGTTTGGGGATTGGTGAATGCAGACAAAATTCCATTGAAATACAAAACCTTAAGAAAATCGGGGTCGTGGTTCTAGAAATGCATAGAATTCTGTGCTTGGCAGTACAAGTGAGTGTCTATCTTAAGCTCTGAAGTTTCAGTCTGGAGGCCTGCTTTGTGAAGATAGGAAAAATGGGTCTAGATGTTAAAGTTCCCAGAATGCTGCAATTTTAGTTTGATCACTTGAACTTTCTGGACCTGGTAATGAATTTCACAGGCAGATCCTGTTAGGGGCCCTGAAATCCCTCTACAAGTGCAAGCCTTATTCAGTTTGCTATGGGACCAGTTATAGTTCCTAGGTCTGGATTGATGGAAGTTCTTGCAGTCATTCTCATTGCAGTGCAAAGTTTCTTGAGTCACCAGTTCTGGAAATTCATCTCTTAATTTATTTGCATAGGATAACTAAGGTGTCTGTTAAGTGCCTGGGGTGAGTATCTGACTTCTGGTATTTTTGTGAATTTCAAAGATACAAACTTCAATGGCTTGGTTAAATCTCCACTAATTAGTTGAAGTTCAGCTATTATATGTTTTCCTCTAGCAATCAGGAGACGTACATCGGTGCCAGTATCAAAAACTGGGCAGAAGCCAGTCCAGGGCTCATTATCTCACCAGAAATCCTTGGTTGTTAATAAGCATTCGATAAAGATTAGACGGTTCCCTGCTGGCAGTTGGCTATTAAATTCCATTTATACTGTTGCCCCATAAATACTATAAATTCTCTTTCATTAGTGGACTGTTCACAAAATCCTTTGAAAACAGAAGTTTCATTTGAGGGTGACTGAACAAAACAGAATCTAATTAGGCTAGAAGACCCCAAACCACCATAATTTCTCACAGTGTAATAATGCCAGAGTAATGCTTTTGAAGCTGTTTTGCTACAGTATTTCCAAATAAATGTGTGTCATTAAGTTAGGAAGGCTTAGCAGGCTGGGATGCATGATAGCTCTGGTCTAAAGGGCAAAGATTTATAGATGTCTATGAAGAAAGCTGGGATTTTGTAAGTTAAATTGCACCCATGGTGCACTGCTGCATTTGAAACACCCATTGCACTTTATGGCAGTTTTAGAAGAAAATCAGTTTTCCAGCAATGCAGCTACTTGGAAGTTTTCACACAGAGAAGCTGGAGGGACATGGTCCCTTTATGGAGGTTCTGTAGGGTTCATTATTGGTACTGTATTGTATATAGACAGCTAAGAACACCTGATACTTCTTCTCTTCTAGTTATACTATAAGCTTGGGAAGGATAAAAAAATTATAACTTATTTCTGTTATATGTGTGTGTAAGAATAAGCTTGCAGAAAAACGTGTTCATGTTTCTAAACAAGGGGTGTGTGTTTCTGAAGTAGTTAGGTTGGGGTTACGTCAAATGTCATGCCTCTGTCGGTCTTCAACATTTATCTGTAACCATTGTTTTCTGTAGTATTTGAAAGAATTTTTGGATATCACAGGCGTATTTCCTTGGTATTCACAGCAGTAACAATACTGAATCTCCTTGTCACTTATTTGTCAATGATAATCAGACAAGTGGTGCTAGTATCTTAAAATCTGCAAAACAAATAGATTTGTGCTAATGCCATTAATATTTATTTCTGTCTTTTGCTCTTCTCTTCTCTACTTACTCTCCAGTCTGTCCTTGGGTCCCCTTTCTACAGTTTGACCCTCTGGAGCTTTATGACTGTTGAAACAGTCTCTGATCTTGCTCTCAGTACAGACACCTTTTGAGTGCAGATGAACATTTGGTAGCCACACCACTGATACTTGATTTCACTGAGGGAAATATTTGCTTGTTCTTCATAAAGGTATTTGTTAATGTGCTGATAAATCTTTCTGTTTGCACTCGCTGGGTGATGTGTAATGGCAGATCTGTCTTGGGAAATTATACACTGCCACAGAGAATGACTAGCCTGGTAGCATAAATGCTGCGAACTCCACCCTGTATCCAGGTGCTGCATTTCCCCAGTAGTTCCTGCGCTGACCTACAGGATTGATTTTGTTCCTTTTTAATAGCAACCTTGAAACAAACAGTCACTGTGCTCCCATCCATCTTCTGGAAGGCTGAGCAGTATGGCTGAAAGTAATTTGAGTACAGAACCACAAGGGTATTTAGGGACAGGATTTCTTTACTGAGATGTACAATTTTCATTTAAACTATTTGTATTTGTACAAGAAAAATACAAGAAAACTGAGATATGATCTAGCCTCTTCCATAAATGTGCTGTAATTTTATACCACTTGGCTATTGAGAAAGATAAAAGGACTGTTAATTTAAAAGTTGGGTGCAGTTGCAACATGCAAAGAGTGATAATTATGCTTTTAAACTTGTTTACATAATTAGATGAGCCACTAAAGATCTGATACACAATTGAATTACTGTGGCTCATTGAGTTACCACATGACAGCTGAATAATAGTGAAACTACATGCATTCTTTTAGCCTGCTCTAAATATGGACTCAAAAGCATCAACTTAAGTCTCTTTCACCAAGATTTACTCCAGCTGATCTATCTCACATTTGTTACTGGCTCAGAGTATGCATTTGATAATTATGGTGTAGATGCGCATAGTCTAGTATATATTTGATGCATAGTGAATAATTAAATCGCAGAAAATTGATTCTGTGTCTGAGGAGTGTTTTACCTCCAACATTCCGGAGTGCAGTGATTCAATCAGAATGACTTTCTATGACAAGGTTTGCAAAATCGATGGTGATGCCTTTCAGTTTCAATAACTAAAACTATGCCTCTGAAACTTTCTGAATATATAGCTTTGTTGTGCTGTATTTAAGGTTTTTCCTTACAGAAATGCTGTTTTCCAGTCGCCGCCCACCTGCCTTGCTTCCTTACGTTTACGTTCATTTCTACACTAGAGACCAGTGGAGAGTTTTCAGATTCAGACCACCAGCAGCTATAGGAACAGGACAGAGAAAATTATGTGCTTTCATTACTCCCCTTTTCAGTAAGTCTCATCCTTGTGAGGAATCCCATTTGTTGGGATCCCTGCATTAGCAGATGCTGCTGTTGTCTTTGTTTGCAAGGAAGGAAGCAAAGAAAGGGTAATGTCCTGGTGATTTTGGTTTTTTGGTACATAATGGCTTCCCACTCATCTGAAATAAGCTCCGGGCAAGCAGTTCAGCTGGAGGAGCTGTTTTGCTGGTGACATCTCAAGTATTTTTTACACCATCAATTTCTAGCAAAATCTGTTGGAGGAAGAAACTGATCATTCCCAGCAGCTCAAATGAATTAGAGCTTTTAAATCTAAGCAGTTTCTTAGAATTGAGTAATGTCAAATTCCCAGCAATGCAACTGAATTATTCAGGATCAGAGTGTTCTACAAACACCGAAGAATGCTTGTCTGGTGTAGTTGATATAACTCACAAGTTTCCTATAAGGCTTAGAAGTACAGGATACTGCCATAAGGAATGGTAAAAACAATCCTAAGCAGTTCCTGAGCACTTTAAATGCAGTTTTCCTTTTGGGCTGGGTTATACGATGAGCTGACAGCTGTGCATTTGGATGAGATCTGATAGGTATCACAAATCCTTGATGTTGGAGAAAGTGAGCTGGCAGAAGCTGCTGAAACTGATGCTACTCTGGGTCCCAACTGCAGGTACCCCCAAATCCCTTCTGCTATTTAATTTCTACTTGTGAACTCTTGTTGAAGGTCCCTCCCCTCCCTGGCCCTGGTGTAGACCATTATATGCAGCTTATTGCATATAGAAGACCAATCATTCTTTTGGTTGTTCTTTCTTGCTTGCAGAGTTCAGGCTTGATCTCAGCAACATATTTCTATGGTAAGGGGTATTCTAGGGCATGTATAAGCAGGAAACCAGACTGGAATATTTCACCTATACTTTTATAATAAATCTGTAGCACCAAAAATGCTGCCTCTGGCAGCAGACTTAACTTCAGTGATCAAAGGGGCAAAAATGTTCCATTAGCAATGGAAGATCTCAGATGTCTCCTTCAACAGTGATGAGCACACTTCCTACTTCATGTAATTATGTTAAAGTTCTCATGAGGTGGCCACAAATTCTGCAGTGCTAGTATGAAAACCCAGTCCCTGCTTATTCAGTGTGTGGAAACATCTTCATCTAGCTACACAGCAGTTCTTCTCACTGCATTGAAGGAGTTAGTATTGCTTTAATTCACAGACACACATCAGAAGTGTATTTCTTGATCTGCAGTAAAAGACTGCGGAGCTGGTCAGCCTGGGGAAAGAAAGAGCAGGAGCGAAGCTGTGGGTGATCCAGATCTTGGGTACTGCGCAGAGGTGTCCGCACAGTACAAAGCAGCTGCCTGAATTACCACCAGAGAGCTTCCAGGCTTGACTTAAGCAGCGCTGCTCAGCAAAGTCCTTCTCAAAAAGGCTTAGTCCCTGCGGAGAGCTGCACTAATACTTATGTGACTTCTGCTGCGCAGGATTTCTTGCTCAAAGGTACCTAAAATCTTTACACAGGATTAGATCATGCACCATAGAAATACTGTTAAGGAATTGCTTGGCTGTATCCGAGGATATGAAAAGCAGGTCAGTGTCCTTGAGTGTTTTGTAGTGCTCAGACGAGAGCAGTCAAGCAAAAGCAAAGGTGTGTATGCAGTATAGGTATTCTGCTTGGGTTTGGACTCAACCAGTGAAAGAAATAAGAATTTTTGACATTGAATTTGCTAGCAGACACCACCAAAGAGAGACTCTCTTGTTCTGTGTGTTATGGTATATCCCATAAAACTAAAGTCTGTTTTTATTATTGGAACTGGCCATGGTAATACCTTAACTGCTTTCAGAATCTTCAATGCTGTTTAATTTTGTAGCCTGGTGCCCACCTGGATGTGGGATTTTTATACCCAAGTAACTTCTGCCTTTCATTTATCAGCCTGCGTGGTTTTACAAAAATGATTTATCATTCTCTCCTACACAAAACCCTTACTCTGTAATGATAGTATCAGACATGAGTGACAGTTTGTGAAAAGTAGAACGTGCTGAAGAAATGTCTCTATTCCTTATTTACAATGAAATATGTGGAGGGAGGTAAAGGTGGATCAGCATGTTCTTGTGCATAGCAATAGATAATTGACATATAGAACAATCAACTGCCAGGCCTAGAAATAAGCCCATGCCTTCTCTGCAATCAAGCAAAGCCTGATATCACTCCCTTCAAATTCTGTTGTGAGTCTCTGTCATTCTGTAGGGACAGAGGCCACTCTGTTTCAGTGGAATCCTTGAAAATCCAGAGGCTTCTCTCATTAGGAACACCACAGTGTTGTTGCATAGCTGAATTCCCTGCCCTTCAATGTAGAGATGTTCTCTGTTGAGTTCTGATAGTGACAAATAAGGGTTTGGATTCCATGCCAGTGCATTAATCATATCCCTGCTTGTGATTTCCTCTACAGGTATGTCCAACTGATAGACTAACACCAGATACCGTGTTACTAATTTTACTTTTTCATGGAATGGTGTCATTTGTGTTGCTATGTATATAGCTCATTACAACATCAGTGTAGCATACCACATGGTTCTATCCAAATTTAATGTAGAACTGTAACTGTAAGAATGTTTATCCAAGAAAAATCTGTAAAATCTGGAATAGGTCCATCCACTGATAAACATACAGAGTATGTTAAATGGGTGTAAATGTATGGATATTGGTAAGTATATGGATATAGTATATAGGCTATTGGGTATATGCAGTTTCTACAAGTGCTCAGGTGCACTGTGGTGTTGTGCTAATGGTCAGGACTAAGCACCTGAAGATGACAGGATGGCAAGTGAAGGCTTTGTTGGTCTTTTACAGCAGGTGGACTTTCTTTCTGCTTAGAAAAGATATTTTACATATTAATCATAGGATGATCATTTGAAGTACAATCATATATCAAAGCTGATTGATACCGCTGGTTTTCCACAGGTTCTTGTGAGCGATTTGACAAGCAAGATATAAATATGCTACAGCCCTGTACTATCTCAGCTTTTTGTCCTGCCTCATGATAATGTTCTGCTCAGACTCATATGCTGACTTTACTTCCATTCATATCAGCAGGAATGCTGATGGTAATAATGCTAAGAACATATGTAGATCTTGACAGGATATTAGTCTATGTATGCACAGGATGAAGTGAACATGAGTCCAGGCTTTCAGCATGTTCATTTTACATGGTGTTTATGCAGGCTAACAAATTCTGACTTCTGTTTCCACTTCTCAGACTTGCAAGTAATTAAAATAGTGGCAGACATCACTTCACTGCATGGGTAATGAAACCAAATCAGGTCATAAGTCATTTGAGGCTACACTGATATATACAATTAGTCACATACGAACTACTGCTTCACAAACTGATGAAGCAGTTTTGCAATACCTAGAGGGTGGCCGCAGCCAGCTCATTGGCTCTGATAGAGGATCTCTCATCAGTTCCAAAGCTACAGAATCTCTTTCATAAAGCAATTAGAATTAGAATCCTCCAGAACTAGGTTCGTACAAGGATTTAAAGTCTGTCCTTAACCTGCAAGTATAAGTGTTGTCCTTTAGCTCATTTGTTGACCACAGAATAGAATAATAAATTATTTTCTCTAGTTTAGCAGTTGTATTTTTTACTTTTTGGAGTTATCTGGAAACAAACAGGGATTTTTCTGCCTTTTCTTTTATATTCAAGTTTTGAAGCTTGGGGGATTTTAACAATTCTATATGAGTAATGCAGTCTCTTCCTCCCTTCCCAAACATTCCTAAAAATAGCACTAGTGCAGATAATTCATTGTTTTTTAAGAAGAATGCCCTTGCCTGGTTTAAATCATAATGTGTTCACGCACTGCCTTTCTCACAGCCTGGGAGATGTTGATCACTTTTGCATTGCACCATTACGATGTCATCCAAAGAGACAGCAAATATTGCAGATTAATGCTGCCAAAATTGAAGTAATTACTCTCTAAAGTGACAGGCATGTTATTAAGGCCATATGGCATTATGCATAGCTGGTGTAATAACTAATCAGAAACAGCAGTATTTCTAGGACACGAATGTTTGGCAACATATACTTGACTAAGTATTGTAAATATACGTGTTTCTTGCCAGGAAACCAAGGGAACCACCTATCCTAAGGAAGGAAATCACATCTCTCTCCTTTCTAGCAACAGAAAATACTCGTAAGCTTGAGTGACATTTGCCATTTTGTTTCTGGTCAGTTGGGACTAAGAATGGTCATTATAAGCCATCAAAGCAGGGTTGCTGAATCTTTCCGTGAGAATTCTTGGTTTGGATGCAGTCTGGAAGTGAATAGGTACAAAATTGCTTCTTGATAACCTTCAGGGAAACTGCAGAGACCTCCATTGAACTGGGCACCTTGAGGAGCTAAGGGGAGAGGAAAGTTCTTGTGGAGTCAGGGCAGCTTTGGGCGCAGTACTGTTGTCTTTCTGATCTGGCACTTTGCATCTGTGGCATAAACAAAAATACCACTAGCGAGCTTTCCTTGTTCCCGATGAGTCTTATGCTGCTCTAAGCAGAGTGCTGGTTCAGAGAGAATTTCATTACACCTGTAATGATATCAATGCAGTGGGGCTGCAACGTCCCTCATCTCTGCAGCAAGTCTGACAAATGAAATAAGAGAAAAGGAAAGCTGAGTTCATTGCTGGTGAGCAGTCCAGCCTCACACATGGGGCACAGCACAGTGCTTCACAACAGGCTTCTCAAAATAAAATTTCTCATCTCCTCCTTCTCTTCAGCAAATAAGACAGCAGAAAGATGGGTATTTCAGGCCTGGCTATTTTCCATCTCTTGCATCTGACCTTCATCAAGGCAAGGTATCTTCTGCTTCAGCCTAGGTAGCAGAGTGAAAACGAACAGCTAACCTCATGTCAGATTTGGTACCTGAGCTGGCACTTTTCCACTGTGAAATTGGGCTAGTTATTTAGCCTGGGAGCTGTGAGGATCATTTACCATTTATAGAGTACAGGAGAGCTAATACGAGTTAGATGTTTCATATGCACTGTAGCCATGACCTTGTTAACTTACGCTCCTCTTCAGCCCTAGAAATGGGTTAGACTTGTGAAAAGTAGAGGAAAAAAGTATTTCTAATAATATTCTTTTTTCACTTGTACTTGAATTCAAGTTACTAAGTAGTCATGCACCTGACTGTGCTTTCTCAGGGCTTCAGGATATTTTATTGTTCCCCCAGAGATGACACAATGAAAACCCTCTGATGCTGTTTTGGTAAGTCTCTCACGCCACTGATACTTCACGTTTCTGTTACGGAATGTTTAATCATGCTTCTAACATGGGCTTGGAGGATTTTTTTCATCCTTTCAACTTATTTGTAGGCACTTAAAAATGCCAAACATTCTATTTTTTCTGTTTTTTGTTAATGCAAGGAAATGGACACAAAATGTAGGTTTTATATGAAAGAAATTCTTGAAGGACAAATTCATACATGCCATTGCTCTGTAATTTGAATGTGGTTAGATCATAAGTTTGAACTTAACCCATGGTAGGTCAGAAAGTAATACCAGTGAGAGCGAATCTACTCAGACAGCTTGATTTGGTTTTATTGAACTTGCAGACAGCAGATTATAGTTTTACTCCTCTTTGCATATTCTGAGAAACAAAATTGTCCTTTATCTGAGTTGTCATATTCTGATTCCATCCGCTGGCATCCAGCATGAGGATGTGTTGATCACAGCTGAGTTAGAGAATACCAATTCCTCTGTTCTTGGGTCAGAGAGGGGAAGGAAAGCTTCCGTTGGAAGTCTCTGCCTTGGTAGAACTTTCAGTCCAATATCTAATGAGTAACACTGCTGTTCCACTTGAGCAGGCTGTCAGGTTAAATGTGTTTCTGGAATGATGCTTCTGGCATAGCCTGCCTGATGCATATGCAATGTATGTATTCAAGTAAAATAAAAATGAAATCAAATGTGTGGTGTGTGAGCTGCAAAACCTCATGCCATTTTTATGACTAACACTGATGAGCTTGGGTGTTAAGCTGCATTTCCCTAGAGCAGGAAGAGCGGCCTCTGGTGTTTAGGTTTATAGCACTAGTACAGCCAGGCTTTCTGGAGATGTGAATTAGAAAATGTAAGACTGCATTCCTATCCCCTAGGGAATAAAGGCAGAGCAACAGATTGACTCTAATTGTTCCAGCCTGAGGACAATGGAAGACCATATTATGGTGTTTCTTGCAAACATAGGTATGGAAATAAACAGCAAAATCTATATTGTAAGCTGTATGGCAAAGACCCTGCTTGGAGATCCAGAAACACACAAGTGAAGTGAAAATCTCCACAGACATTTGTCAGTTTTGGACCTGTCTTTTCACAGGTGTGCTGATGTTTTAGTTTTTAGCAACTAGTAGCCAGGAGCTGATACAGATGCTGTTTTGCAACTGATATACAGGCCTTCTGCTAGCTGGGGAAAGTTAGTGTTGACTCTCTAGGAGCTTACATGAGCTACAAATAGGGGAAGGATTTTCCTATGTAATGCTGTTTCGCCTTGTCTATGTTAGAAGGTTTTATTGAGCACTTCCTATTGCTGAAACTGGGGCTAAACCCTGTCTGATCTAAGATCGTGTTTCTATTTTACAGAGATAACTGCAAAACAGCCCCCTCTTCCATTTAGACAGGTACGAAAAATGCCTGAATGAGGCAGATCAGCTTCTGTTTACTGCTTAGCAGGTGAATACTTTGTGTGCTGGAGGGCATGATGAGGCAGGGAGGGAAACAGCGAACAAGATTGGAAGAGCAGGGACATCTGCTGCTTAAAGACAAATCTGGTGTAATTGGAGTAACTGAAATGTGGCCAGCTCAGGAAATAGGCTGTAGTATTACATTACAGATACAGAGTTCAAGGACAGGCAATTCTCACTGAGGAAAGAGAAGGAGATATGACAGGGTGAATGAGGAAAGACATTATGCTGAAAACGGAATAACATTCACATGGATAGGAGCTCAGAGGCACCTTGAACTTAAGGGTGAAGACTGAAATGGTAAAGCAGTTATAATAGAAAACAATTACTGATCTCCCAGGGCGAGGTGAAAAGACAGATCAGGAAATATTTATGCAGATGGAGGACTGTACTTGGGCTAGGATATTGATCATATGAAACTGCAATTACTGTGACACTGGCTGGAATGAGAATTATGGAGGGACTTAGGATGCTGAAGCTATGTTTATTGACAGATTTTATTTATCCTGCGGCTTGACAACCTACAAGATTAGAGGCCATTTGGACAAAGTTGGAATGGTTAGTGAAGGGACACATCTGCTGATGCCAGTGCTCAGGTTGGAATGACATCAGCTGAAAGTCAGGATGGAAGGATATTGATGTTGAGCGTGAGCCTGATTCTGATTTCCAGATGTGGGGAGCTGCATATTCTGTTGTACTCCAGGAGCTGTAACTTCTGGCTGAATGGCAGTGGATGTCCTTTTATTGAATGACATACCAAGTAGTTTTCAAGGCTGGCTGTCCTGACCTATGTTTGAAATCATTGACCCTGGAGGGACTTGGGGTTTTTTGTCATAAACTTTTAAGAATATATAGTTGCTGTAAACGTGGTTTCTGACAAGGATCAAGGAAGGAGACAGCAGGTATGTGGCCAAAATTGAAGATGCTTAGCTTTTGCAAAGGGCAAATGAAAAAGAATTGTGCTTGCTAATGGGGGAATAGATTACAAAATATTGGAAAATTTAAATCACTGTTTGTCTTGGTTAGACAAAAGGAAAAAAATTGGTGTTTTTAAAGGAAAATGTGAAGAGATAGACTAGGTAAGACGTTGTGAAGTAGTTCCTTCTCATGGTCAAATATTAGATTGAGGTTAAATAAATGGGATTTTCTGTCACTGTGACACATTACTCCAGGTATAGTAATTACGTCCAACAAAAACACAACTTCTCAAGCTTATCATCACTAACACATACCATACGTATGCAGAGAAGTTTGCAGTAAACCTGCAATGGTTAATGACTTTCTGGACCTTCTCATTTTGCCTGCTAGTCCTATGATCTCACAGACTTGAGTTGTGCTGTGGCACCTGTATTTGTTGGAACTAACCAATTCTCTCACTAAAACCAGTTAACTCGTAATTTGTTTGGTCTGGTCGGGCAAATAGCCTTGTATTTTCTTTGAATTTGTGACTACATGGGAGTAAACCCAGCAAGCTGGCGCTGAAGAGATGAATCTTTAAAACTTCATCTGATGCTTACAATATAAATCTAAACCTATATATAATCAATGATATAATACTATTATATATATCAATATATAATAGTGACAGCAAAGCTATAGGAGAGCAGTACACAAAGAATGTAAGAAGTTTCTACGGAAACTTCCTAAAAGTAAAACTGTGGGTAAATACTCGCTAATGGGAGAAAAGTCTTCACTTTTTCTCTTGATCAAATAGTGCAGTAATGTTTAACAGTAACACTTTTTGATGTGCATATGCTAATACACTATAAAGCAAGTAAATATTAATGCAAAGTCTGTCATATCTGTCTTTGAATTGCTATAAGACAGGATGATAAATGCTGATGGAGATAGAATGCTAACCTCTTCTGTGTTTTCTTTTATGCCATGGCAGTGTGCTTCCATCCAGGTGACACACTGAGGTACCCAGTGTTGACATACATTTTCAATTCATTAAGAGACTAAAGGCTGCAATTAATTAGATGTTATAACTGAAATAGCAGTTGTCACTCTCCTTAGTGACAGATTGCAGCAGCTACCCAAATGCCAGTGCAATCTTTTTTGAAGCCAATGGAACTGCTCAAAAGTTTTCTCAAAAACCCTTTCAGTACCACTTCTTGTCTAGCTCATTTGAAGACATTGACAGTCTCTTCAGACAGGTTGGGTCTGTAGCCATTGCAATGAACTTCATTGCCCCTTAAGCTAAAGAGAAATCCTAAGTGGATACTGTGCATCCACAACTAGCTGAAACTGGACTGACTTTTGTTGGATGCACAAGAATTGCAGTACTTACCCTCTACCCTCTGAGTGATGTGAATTTACTCCGTCATGCTCGAGGCTGTGCTAATGCAAATTTTCAGCTTCTTGGCCTGAAATGAAGTTCAGCCAGCTTGCTTGGAGCACACACAGAGTATGCTTGTGTTTACTTGCAGAATACCTTCTTGACATAGCGTGATCCAGCATAAAGCTATTGAACTTAGGATGTACTACCTGCAGTGCTTCAGTGTAAGCCTGGAGGATGCCATAGCTTTGAAGGCACTGGATGCATAGAGTGATAATGGAAGTAGCTAATGCCAGCCTGCAAAAAGACAAGGTATTGTTCTGTCTAAGTAGTAGAAGGAATTTAAACTGACAAGACAGGCATAAATGGTTTTTCTCTGAGATGCAGAGGGCATTAGAGTCACATGGCTCAATCAGACCACTGAAGTCATCACACATACCTATAGAAAGCAAAATGACAAAGATGCAGTGAAGGTGCTATTCCAACAGTCTGTCCTTACATGATCTGCCCTGCAGAAGTTTTTTAAAGCCCACAGGACATGATTTGCAGCAAGTGTCTTACCTTGTCTTACAGTGACAGCCCATTGTTAACTAATTGGTAGTATGTATTTGTAATGGTGTAATGCATATTTGATGTAAAAATGTCTCTTGGGAGCTTCTGTGAGCTGTTTGCCAGGAACATTTGTTGTTACCTTTGAGATACTAACTCCTTTACGTAGGCAAAGGAGGACTGTTAGATTCCTCCATTTGTTCTGCCAGATTCTTGGTTGGTAAAAATCAGCATCTGTCTTCTGGATTGAGATTAATGGGGCAGCATCAATTATACCACACATGGATCTGTCATGGTAATTTAATAAATTTATAGCTCTTTTATTTCCAGAATAAATATGATTCTGAAATGTGGTTATCATTAATACCTTTGAGTAGCCACACCAAATTCACTGTGTCTTTCAGCAGTCGTGCTTGGATATTTCCTCTGTAGAATATTTATAGAACCTGAGCAAAATTAGGGAAATAAACCATTTCAGAAGTATTTTTTGTGCACATGCTTTTTTTGCAGGTCGTAGGGTTAGAGTTTCACACATAGGCACCCAATTCCTACTGCTTCTTTCAGAGGCAAATTCAGGGGCGATGTGAGTACGGTGGAAAGGTTGGCGGGAGCAGAATAGGTTTTACAGAATGTACCCTGGGTATGCTCTAAGGATAGCTCAGTATTTGATGTGCTCTATCTGTAAAGTTGCAAGGGGGGAAGAGGGGTACAACACTAAAGGGCAATAGCGTGGAGAAGGTGCTTCTAAGCTGTGTATTTAGAGTCACAGCCATGGTACAGGAATACTGTGCTTTTTGCTGTGGAGGTGCCTGGGGGAAGGTGGTCTCTTTGCATATTCAAGTTCTGTCTAATGTACAGGCCTTTGAGCATATTTTCACAAATAACATTAACATACAGCTGCTGAATGCCAGCTAGAAATGTGTTGTTCTTTCTGCAATATGCAGATGTGATTAGTGCTAAAAATACTACCTCGGTGAAAGCTCTGGGAGCTGTGTGTCTTTCCAATAATTTGTCTTTCTTTTAGACACCAAAGAAATAGTAAAAATAGTCACAGAAACCAGAAGAAGAGCTTAGCTCTATTCCTTCGGTATCTGCAATGTAATTTTGTTCACGGAGCTCTAGCAAGCTGTTTTCTGAATTTCTTCCCCCTCCCCTGAACGCCTTGTCTGTATGGCAGAGTATGCTTGTCAAGCTTACCTACTTATGCAAAGGGAATTACCGCCATCTCCTGGTCAAGCGACAGGGAATAACGAAACGCCTCCACCCTCTTGTGAGCTGTAGTCACCTGGTCCCTAGGAGCAGGGATTTTCAGTATGGATCTCCATGGACTTGGTGCAGGCTTATTATTATACCAGTTATTTATCTGACCATTCAGAGAACTTAACTCATCCTAGGTTGGCAGCCTGGTCCAACGAGTCCTGATATGCTTCCATCAGTGTTAACATGGTCTTGTCTCCACTGGTGAGTAGAAACAAGTCAATTATCTGTTCTATAAAAGGAGAACAATTTACACATTCTTTCATTAAACAATGTCTTAAACGTCTTCTACAACACCTCTTTGTGCTATAGATCAACATAAATTGTGTCTGTACTGTTACTTTTGTTTCCTGAAGTGACTATTTCAGCACAGGCCATTCAAGAGTTTAAAAATCAGTTGGATTGAACAGCTAAAGGCACAGCTGAATGTCGTAAGTTCCTCTCAACTAGTCATATATTGCCAGTAAGTGCCTTGTTTTCTTTACTGCTTAAAAAATACTCCTGCCAACTGCACATGAAAGGGAACAAAATGATTGCCTTTTGTTTACTGGAAGAATCATTTCTATAAGGCATTTATGTTTACCCTAAAAGTCTAATTCTTGGTGTGATTATATCTTCTGTGTGATGTCAGAAAATTCTGGCATATGTAAGCCATATTCTATATTTATTTCTCCAAACATGAGTTTGGAATGATCGCTCCTAATTTTTACCTTCAATACCTTCCCTTCATTGTGATCTTGAGTTCAGAGGCAGAATTCATTAAAAAACCCTGCTCAAGTATAGCCACCTTTGGAGTGAATCTGCCAGCCAGTAAGATAGAAAGGTTTATCTTCTATATGCCACTATGTGTTGTATATTGTGGTGCCTGGAAAATACTATTAAGTAAGGAGGCAAAGCTGAAAGTACCATTACAGCATTTTGAGAGTTTGACCAGAAAAAATAATCCTTCAAGCCTGCAACCAGGTGCCTGCAGCCTTGCACAGTGTTGGCTTTACATTGTGATTGTTCCCATCCTTTTGGTGCTCTAATCCCTCAATGCTCCCAATGGACTCTGTATGCCAGAAAAATTTTGTCCAGTTCTTCTCTACAAGAAGACTAGGAGCAATGTTTAATCTTATTTTTCATTATTCATAGTTTCCATTCATATTTACAATGAAGTGCAATAGCTTTTTATTCCCTACCTTGTCTGTGGGGCCTTAAGGGTAAAGGATTTTGTGTTTAATGATTTTCATGTTCTTACTTTTTCTAGAACAGAGAGTAATTTATGGAATTGTTTCCCATGCTCAGTAGGTCTCTGCTCATCCCATTAACTGTTTCTGGTAAACAAATGATCTCAGAGCATTTTGTTATGCCCTGAAGATGTGCATGTTTGTATCATATGTATTAGCCAAATGTTCCATAGTACAGGAAAAAAAATGAATGCAGCAGAACAAATGTAAAAAGCCTGTAACCAGGAAATACTTCAGGAAAAAGTCAAATCCATCCTGGTAAGTTTTGGGGTTTTTTTTAATTATCCTCTACAGATGTACAAGATAAATGCAGATTAAGATTTTGATCTGTCTTTGATATAAAGCCTGACAACAGCAGACAACAAAGCAGGAATGAGCAGATTTAATCATGGGGTTTGCCCACATTCAGCAGACCAGCAGGGCACTCATTTCAGAGACTCATAAGATTATTCTTTCCCCCCTGTGTAATCCTCTGCCTGCTCTCTTGTTCACTGACATCATCTGAAGATGTGTTCTGGTCTGGTGTGGTGCCACTGACAAAGGATTTCTCTCTGGACCTTGTCAATGATAGAAGTTGCAAATGATTCCACTTCTAGCCTGGGAATTGATCTTTAATTTCAGAAAAACACTTGCCAGTCTTGTTGAGCTGGGAGTCAGTGAAAGATTGCGCTTGTTTTCCTGTTCTATTGTACAGCACCTGGTTTTTCTGTTAGTGAGAGGGTGAACCCAGTGAAGACAGCAGTGATGTTCATCTGAACGTTTTTCATCCTTCAGGTTTACTGTCAAGACTATACTTTCTAAATCCCTAAATAGTACAGGGCCATCGTGTTCCTTTCTACTGAAAAAGAAGTCATCATTTCCATCTTTTCATGGGATCCTTCACCTTGCTTAACCTCCTCATCTCTCTCTCCCCTCCCCTGAGGTTTAAAACTGAAGGCTGTGATCACTATGCAAAAGATGATGGGTGTTACCAGACAGTTTTCACTATACCTTTGGTGGAGGTACAAGCAGAGCTGACAGGGTAGGTTAGCCAGCTGCTCATTGGGTGCTTTATCACAAACTTTGTATGTTTACCAAACAGCAGTCAATGGTGGGATAAAGTGACTCCTCCAGCTTCGCACTGAAGCAGGGGAGAAGTGCTGGCATGAGCCATTTGTTCAGATGTAGGACCTAGAGCTGCATCCAGGGAGGTGATGGTCAGCCCCTGGCAATAGTTGACATCCTTACCTGCCAGCAGTCTTCTTCATAGTCATAGTGCCTTTGGCTGCACTCCTCAGCTGGCCACCAGGAAAATCTTTTCTTAGGTATGCCTGTGTCCAGAGTTGCAGAAAGCTGAATACCACATGTAACTAAAGTACCTCAGGGTGGAGTTACACAGTATGGAGAAGGCAGTACAACATCCCATTTCTGCTCAAAGGAGGCTTCCCCCACTCCTTACTCCGTGCTTTCCTCCATCACCTTGTACTGATGCACTGAACCTTGCTGTGAGCTGATTCAGCTTGCTAACTGAGCAGGAAACACACCAGTGAAAGAATGAATAGATTTCTGCTGAGTTAACAACTTGATTCAGCTCACAGAAAAGTCAGGTGAGAGCCAAACTATATGGGATGGGGCTGGAACCCTGCAGCTGGACTCTTCTCTTTGGCTCTAGCAGTGGCTCTCTATGTACGCTGTGTACCCTTGCTCTTAGGCAACCAGCCTGTTTGACCTTATGTTTAAGCATGCACTAATTGCTTTGCCAAGCAGCACCTACAACCAAAGGAAGGGATTTTTAGGGAACTAAATTAAGTTAATAAAAATATGCTGTTTTCTGTAGAAGTTTTGTCTAGGATAGGACTAAACAAGAGCTAAGGATTTCAGTATTGCAGGACATGTCAGTCACATGGGTGGATGCCAACCTCTCTTCTCGATGTATGTATAAAGTGATGATGTTTTGTGGTTCTGCAAAGACATTTGTTAAAAATCTCTTCCATATAAGCTAGAAGATTGTGAAGGAACTGTGAATAGCAAAAAAAATTATTCATTTATTCGTTTACAATCTGGCATATTTTCATCTTTGTTCTACAGCATCCCATATTAAATCATACTGCAGCACTTACTGCAGGACCTGAAACAGCTGTATACAGGCTGATCTGAATGCAGGGAGCCAAATATTCCTTCCCCTTATACTGACTGTACTTTCACTGCTTTCATCAGAGACACATTTTTAAAAGGCTTAGCCAAAAACTTTTTAGATCTTGTTGATGGGATTCATCTGTAGGATTAGCCCCTGATCCTTTAGAATTGACTTTAATATCAAATGATCATTCTTCCTGTGAGGAAGCAAGCTTAAACAGGAAATAATGCATTTTGACATGGTTTTGTGAAACAGTCATCTTGTATGGTACTTTCAGTCAGGAAATGAGAGAATGCCTCCGTCTCCCCTTTGGCAGTCCCATGCTCTTCACTGTTCTGTGAAAAAGGCGAAGAAAAACCCAGGCGATGAAACCACAACGTCCCCTTTTAGCCCTGCTCTGCCTGACATTTTCACATTTCTTCATTTATTCTTTTTTACTGCAAGAATTGATGAACTGTAAGCGATGGGTGAGAGAGAGCGTGGATTGTGCAGTTAGTCTCACCATCTGACTTAATCTTTCAAAATGCAGTCTATGCTCTGGTGAGTGTAATGGAACACAGGGTTAAAGTGAGAAACTGGAAACAAATGCTCTCTATCTAAAGGCCAATCAATAACTGAATAGCTCAACAATCCCAAGCTTCTGCCACTTCAATGTAGTTGAAGTGTATGGAAAAGACATTATGTTTCAGCACCTACTAGTATCAACTTTCGTTGTTGGTGATACTCCTATGAATACGTTCAGGTTGTGCTGAATGTATTTAACAATGATGTGGAAGGTGTGGGAGTAGAGGGTTGTGCTGTCTTTTAGATCTGTTTTAAGGGATTTTGCAGTTTTACACAGATGGCAGTTTGCTGTGTATGTTGGTTTTGGGACACACATGGAACCTCTCAGTATGTTTGAAGATTTTTACGGGCTGGACTGTCTGAGACTAGTGAGGCTGACCATGTTTAAAGCTAGCTGTGGGGAGTCTCTGTAGCAGTCCATCAGCTCTGGTTTCTCCAGATGAGCAATGGGGGGTGGAGGGAAGTAATATTACTGGAGAGACTTTATGCAACAAATCGTGTGAATGATATAATATGGAAAAAGATATGACCAGTGAAATTCATTTTTAATAATCACCCTTCGTAGTGATCATTGAGTTGTAGTGATCAAAAATTGCTTTCTGAAACCTGTTTCCTGTGATTCCTGGAATGTTTGCTTCTTACTTTTATTTGGAGAGAGCAAGCCTGGAAGAGATTCCCTTAATTTCTGCTGGCTTTCAAAGTTGAGAAACAATTTCATACCTCTTTGAGTGTCATTCAGCCGCAGTAAAGAGTATCGCCAGGAAGACCAGTTTAAAGCAGTTACAACTAACTTACCTGCTTTGTGATTACAGGGTCTGTTGAATCTTTCTGCATAGAAAAGCTAAGTTATCTATGTATCTCTTTTAGAAAGCTCATTAGTTTAGGGGGGTGTGTATAGCTACAGGGATTATTCTTTTGAAATGTCTTACCGTCAAACCCATCCTACTTATCCTAGTGGAGCTATCTCAATATTTACTTCTTTTCTGTCTTTAGAGGATCAACTACTCCAGCCAGTGTTGAAAACTTAGCCTAGTATTCTTAATGCATTCTCCTTTCAGCTTTAGGTATGGACAGCGTAATTGTAAAGAGGTGCTGGACATATCTTTGATTAGTAGGGTTGTTTAGTTTTAATTCTGTAGCCCCTGCCATTTTTCAAAATCTGACAGTGCAAATTCACATCTAATAAGGCATTAATTTGGAACAGTGCTTGTGTCCTTTTATGAATTCCTTAAACATGAAGTCAGAAGTATACTTCCAACTGTGATAAGAACACAGCTTTGGTACTTAGCTCGTAGTTGGCTGTTCCAGGAGGAGAAGCTGCGTACACAGACTGTGTGCTGCCTACCAGCGACTTACTGAAGCCATAAGCAAGGTGGCTTGGCCCAGCAGTTGTTTCAGGCTGAGAAAGAGATGAGTCTTATTCTCTCCTTTGCCCTTTTGCCATGTAATTTACCTCCTCTCTATTTCTTCCTATGCAATGGCTATTTATCAGCCAGTAAATGCACAGGCCCTGTAGTTGTTACAGATTGCTAATGCAGAGGTATGCTGGAATTGTAGCTTTAATTCCATTACTAATTGAAAATTGGGAAGTTTCCTGGAACCTTTATCAAAAAGAGGACGTACTAAGTGGGACTGTGGTTTTGTAAGTTGTGGCTACTTGTCATAAATTCTTTCCCCCTGACTGCTTTATGTCTGAAACATGCTGTTGAAACCAGCAGTGTCTTTACTTACTGCTGCTAAATACAGATATTTCTGTGAGATTTCATGTATTTTAGAATTTATATGTATCCATGAATAAAACTTATCTAGTAATGAGGAAAGAAGCTAAAAATAGGTGGCTTCCTACGGCTTTTTTTTTATCACTTTGAGATCAGATTCTGGTCTTAACTATCAAGTTAATGCAGATTCTAAACAGTATTGCTGACATTTTTTCATGGGAAGAACCTCCCAAACTACAGCAAACTCACTTGATGGAGGGAGAAGCCCAGAGCTGCTCAACAAGAAGCTTTCTGGGGTGTATACAGAAAGGAAGAGCAGGAGGAACAGTCACAGAATTTAAAGTGAGGACTGTTCAGTGGTCAGAGAAAGCCAAGGCTCCTGTGAAACACAGTTATTCCCGTGCTGCAAGAGAAACTTCTTGTATGACACTGGGCATACTGCTTCCATGCAGGCTCTCAGGGTTCTTCAAAAGAGTTTGGAGGCCTCAACCATAAGAATAATTCTTGTAGTGTTTAAGTCTTAGAGGCACCATGCAATTAATGAGGTTTTTCTGCAATGATTTCTTTTCCTTTTCTAATACTTCTATTGTTCTAGTTTCTCTACGATTGCCATGCAACTTTGAGCTAATGTTTCCAGGCAATGGTCCACAAAACTCTGAAGGATTTTTTCGAAGCTTGGGGACCACATTTAAAAGCTGACTTTGTACATCCAATGTACATTCATGATGTACTCATCATTTCTTTGGTGTGACCAATACTCTGCAGTTATTGATAGTGAATTTTAGTTGCCATTTAATCACTTCAGCCACTCATTCCTGCAGTGTTCTAATGCAGCTCTGTTCACTTGCCTTTGGATTTTGTTACCCAGAAAAATATTTTATAATTTGAATATTTTTCATAAGACTATTTATCCCTGTTTTCAAATCATTACTGAACAAGTCCTGGCAGATTCCAAGACAGATCTGAGAAGTGTGGTGCTAATCACACCAATCCAGTGTGAAAACTACTTTTTGTCATTTAACAATTCTAATGCAGACATTTCAGTTAGAATAAAGTCTCTGAGATCTTGTTCTCATTTCCCAACTGTGCAGTGGGGAAACAGGGCTTCTTACTTTAGAGAGATGCTGTGGGCATCAATACATTTCAATATTATTGGAAGCTAGTCAGAAACTGCAGTTAGAGGAGCAGCAGATACAGCAAGTGCTGTATCGCAGAGCTGGCAGTCACACAGACTGGGAGCTGAGAGGCCCTCCTAGGCCTGGCAATAGAGATAATGTAGGGAGAAAATTGTTTATTTCACTGCAGCATCTTTGGGGAGAGTCGTGTGGTCAAAAGGATGTGTAACACAAGATGAAATATCAGCGTACCACTAAATACAGCCCTGTGTTGACTACCGGGTGGTAAAAATTCAGCTGAGGCACTCACTAACCACTAAAGCTAGAGGAGGATGTTGGTAACTCAGGATTGTTTGGTTTAACAAGTAGGTGTAAAAACCCCAAAGATTCTAAGGGTTGGCAAACTTCTGTTCTGAACTTTGTAATTATCTCCTCTTTATAAAAATAAGCGATTCACAGCTGTGGTCTAGACTGCATCTCAAAACCCTCCTGTAAGTCTCTAATGAGACGTGGTAATAAATGTAGTCCATAAAGCACTTCTGGCTAATTGCATTATATTGGCTCCTCCCTTTTATCTGCTAAACTGCTTTTAAAGGCAACTAAATTGCCTTTTAAAGTTAGATTGCTTTAAAAGGTAAAAATGCTTCCACTATTTTCCTAATTTTGCCTTCCTGCTTAAGAGCAAAGCCCTTCAGATAGCTCAGCTCAAACCCGTTGGTTGTTGCTGGGTTTGGGTTATATACGCTCTATAGCATTGTGATTCCACCGAATTTAGGGAATCTACATCTGATTTACACCAGAGTAGGTAAAGAATAGGGCCCAAAGGTTATTATTTCTTGCAGCAAGACACACTATGTGTGCACTAGCTATAAAATTGCTTCTATTTCACAAAACTGTATTAAAACCTCCTCTAAAATAAAATAGAACTGAGTTCACATGGGATCAGAAATAAATGATGCATCCATTCCAACTGCTGCATTCGTGTGATAGCTTCATTAACTTCTGTGCAATAATTTCCAGATAAATTCCATCAAAAAAGCAAGTATTCAAGCACCACTGATAATACAGATTTGATTTTGCACATTAAAACTGGGATAAAGCAGGACTAATTATTTTTAATTATCTCAAGATGAAAATACGTCACTGGTGTAAGTAATTATGTAAGTCATTTAAAGCTGATTAAATAATAATGAGTCTTTGCTCACTGCCTTCAAAGTGCTTACAACCAAATTTAATTTTAAGCAGGATCAAGAAAATAATCACTGGATTCAAACATTAATTACTAATTTTATTCCTCATTCATTAAAACCAGACCTTTTTTTCTTTTTTGTAGACTCTGCAGGGCATTAATTGACATTTTACAAAATGAGTCATTATTTTGGCATGGAGAAGTATTTTTCAAACAGTGAATCATGACTACCAGAAGGGATTGGTAAAGAGCTCTGAGAGGGCTTTGAGTTCTTAGAAAAAACAGCTCTATTTAAGGCAGCTTGGCTGCTCCAGGTTGACTGGAAAAGTAGTTGTAACCCTTTGCTGTTCAGGGAGGTGTTAACTACCTTTAATTACTGGTAATTGGAGAGTTCCCTAAAGCAAACCAGCAGCTTGGTTGAGACAAACTGGAGCAGGATAGGCAGTGGTTTAGGTCAGCTTGGAAGTGTCAGGATCAGGAGGTTTACTGCTTTCTTTCCAGTCAAGCTGGAAATAGAGAATCTGAGCCGTTTGGTCCTGGAATGTGCAGCCTAACAACTGCAGGCCTGGGTTTGTTGGTTTTCTTTTTGTCTAGTTTGTCTACGCTAGCTGGCCTCCTGCGGTAGGAGCTGGGGAGAATGCCAACACCCTCCAAAAACTTGATCAAGTTTTGGATTGTAAGCTCCTTTGGGAAAGGACTGCCCTTTCAATATATAACTATAAAGAGTTTACCCCAATGGCTAAGTGGTTCTATATGATAGAGTAAGAAAAAAATACAATAATGTATCAGTAATATTTTTTTTAAGATTAGTAGATGTTAAGCCCCAGTGGGATTATTATAACTATCCTGTAATGTACTGACTAGTATAACACATGGGTTTAACCTCTTGTTCCTGTAGGTAATTCAATAGTTCAATTTTGTTCAGTCAGGTTGTGTGCTTTTTAAGTCTCAGGTGATGAGGACTCTACCTAAGGGACTGTGCTATCATTTTATCAATGATACTTTATAAAAATGGTTTGGGTTGGGAGAGACCTTAAAGCTCATCCAGTTCCAACCCCCTGCCATGGGCAGGCACACTTCCCACTAGACCAGGTTGAGTCAAGCCCTGTCCAGCCTGGCCTTGAACACTGCCAAGGATGGGACAACATGTTCCAATGTCTCACCACGCAAATGAGTAAGAATTCCATTCATACTTTTAGGAATATTTCCTGTTTAGCCCACATTATCATACTTAGTTTCACCCTTCTCATCTTTTTGCTCCTCAGAGAGTCCATCTTAATCGCAGCAGAGCTGGATGCAGCTTCCAGGATTGAAGAATCAACAGAACTACAGTTTCAACAAGGAATCATTTAAATTGTGAAGGAAAACCAGCAAAAAGGTAATCTTTGTTCTTTTTGTTCCATAGAGAACATATTATTTTGTACTCACTCAGAATGCTGTCAGCCATTCACTAGGCCTTGGGATAAAGGGAACACAACTGAAAATAGAAACTGAGATGTTCAGTGCAGCAAACACATTGTTCAAACATCACCTTTCTCTCAAATGCAGTGACCTGAAACAGTGCGTGTTTTATTGGAGCTGTGTAGATAGCAATGGATAAGCCTGGAGTAACTGTTATTTATTGCTTAGAAGGGGGAAATCATGTTATGTTCGTTAAATTGTCAGTGTAAAACAGAACAACCCATACAAGACAGACATTTATTTCAATAGAAAGCTATCTGTGAGATGGAGACAGTTAATCACTGCAGAGCACTCCAGCCTTTTGATGAGCCCAGGACAACAATTAAAAGAAAGAAAATTGGGAATAACACTGATGATTAAGGCCATATGTCAGCTGTAGCAAAAACTGCCCATCATAATGTAGTACACAGGTGGAGACTGGGCAAAGAGCACAAGTTCGGTGTGTTCCTCCCAGATTTCCTGTATACTTGTGCCTGCAGGAGATGGCAGCCCCTGTCCTGGCAGATTTAAATCCCAGGTTTCCCTACAGGGCCAGTTTGGAAGCCGGTGGTCCCTGGGGTGACCTGGCCTGGCTGGACTGCAGCTGTCTCCCTGCAGCTGTCTCCCTGCAGCTGATGGCAGCAGCCGGTGAGCTGAGAGCAGACAGCAAGTGCAGTGTGCACTTTGTCAGCAGGGCTTCAGCATTGGCCCCGGCACTCCCAACAGCAGCAGCAGCAGCAGGAGCCACTGCTACTGGTGGCTGTACGAGGAGAAAGAGATGTCAGAGACCTTCTAAAAATAGTACCTGTTGCTTGAACAGGAACTATTTACACTTCTGCCCTGTTGTTCTAAGGCAGCAGAATTCTACTTCTCATCACTTCTATGTAAGCCATGGATGGGATTAGTACTGGGAGTACCAACACATGTTCTCTTTTGAAGATTCCCTGGTGCTGTTTGTTCTTTGCTCAGGACAGCTTATGAGTCCAACCTATTGAACATGCTGTTAAGATTCTAAGGAAAAGAGCTGGCAGAGCCACAGTCCATGCCCCTCATCTCGCCTGAACAGCAAATGGAAAAAATGCAGAGATCTCAATTGATTTCCGATAAGCAGGCAGTTAATTCCTTTTCTAGTGACTAGCTGATTGCCCAGGTGATTCGGATCAAAGGAGAAAGCAGGCTGGAAGGAAAGCCAGTCAGATTTACCAGGGAAAGGACAGGAACTTTATAAAAAATGATGCTGATTTCTGACATGAGAAATGTTGGGCTCTTGGAGTGTTCAGGAACATTGGGCTAGGGATCTTATTGCACTCTGTAAGACTGCTTCAGTGTCCCTTTCATGATCTGCCTTACCCTCAGGAGGAAAGCTTATTAGTTGAGGTCTCTGTTTCTTAATTTAAATTCCTTATGCTCAATTACCTTATTTTTGTGATTATCTTCCTCCTATGTAGAAGTAACCTCTGAAATAGAATAATATCTATATATATTATAAATATATTTATAATAGAATAAATGACCACATAGTGCTGCATAACTTGTTAGTGAGAAGGGTGAGACATGCACCAACTGCCTTATTCTCTGATCTCTGTCCTTTTCTCCAGCATGAAACACTGCTTGGAGAGCAGCCCATTATTGCTTCTATCTATGGCATGTTGGCTTAGTTTGTTTTTCTTTGGTTACTGTCCTGGTGTCACGTATTCAGCTCTTTCAAGGCTGAAGCAGGTCTCTTGTTCAGGAGGTACTGAGTAGCACCTCTTCAATTTTCTTGCAAGTGAAGTGGAGATCAAACCACAGTTAAAAACTTAAGAGGCTGTTCTTGCCTTATAACAATGTTCAAGCTACTACACTTTGGGGATTTAGGGAATTTGACAGAGTGATTTTGGCTGAGAGCTAAACCTTAACATAACTCTACATGCAATAATGGGATAAACCAGAAGATCAGTTTTCACTGCACAGGAAGCTACAAACAAAACTGTACTTGAATCTCTCCTTTGACTTGTTACACTCTTTTGCTATGAAGACGAGGAAGCCCAAATCATAGTATCTTGATCAGAGGCATGAATGAAGGGTTTTAACTCTCATATTATTCTTTTCTTCCTTAGAAACCTGTTGAACTCTTTCAGGTATGGATATTTAATCTCTTCAGTTGATTCTTTCAGTGCTTGGGAAGTCTACCCCAGTGTAAGCCCCTGGATGGACTGGAAAATTAAGAGTTCCCCTTTTAAAGACAGCTGATAGCAGTGACAAGCTGGTTGCATCATCAAAGGGTAGAGTAAGGTGATCAGGTATGCCTGGCTGGCTGTCCGGAACTTCCTCACTCTAACTGCTGGATGCAGTGATACAACACATACATGATGGAAATGATAGTAGTAACCATTTGGGGGATTGTGAACAAGTGTAGGAACATATAAAGCTGAGTTTTAATGCTCTGAAGGGAAACTCAGGACCCATTTCAGGGTCAAGGGACATTTCAGCTACACAGCTAGGCAGCAATGCATTTTCCTGGCTCCAATTTTTATCTTTCTTTTTGCAGAGGAGGGGAAGGAGATCTAGATCTGTAATTCATGCCCTGTAAAGCCAGAATGCAGTTTGTACACAGCAGGAAAGAGCTCTTCTAATTGTCCTGTATCCCACAAAACAAAAAAGGATTTGAACATCAAGTAGCGTTTTACTTTCTCAATCTTCTTGAAGTTCAGAAGGTTCTTAAAGCAATAGCCCAAATATTTTAAATAGCCCAATAGAAATGTCTCCAGTTCAGATACTCTCAACCTTCCATACCCAAGAGGAGTGCTCTGAATCCTGTCTGACAGAAGACACATTGCTGTGACCACCTGGGTGGTGCTTCTGAACGGCTTAATTTCACCTGTGACAAACACAGAGCACACAGTACACCAAACACAGCCCAGGAGTGCTTAAAGGACCACATGGATTAGATGATACAACACAAAAAGTTGCACAAATTATATTAAGACTTTTATCTTAATGCAGGATACACATGCTTAGTTAAAAAATACAGAAACATGAAAACGGTAACACTTTTGGTACACTAGAGTCCCTCAAACGTAACTGGAAAAACCCTCTCAAATATTCTGTACATTTTTTCTTTTTACAAAACATTTGAAAATGCCAATCTTATAAACTGATATAAAAATACCATTTCTGAAATGTCTCCCTAAAACCATTGAAAGTTCTGTTTCATGCAAAAACATACTATACATTTCAGCATTGCCCCCCTTGCCTAGACGAGGTAATTGATCTTAGGTGCAAAATGAGCTGTAAATGCAGTAATGCTGTAGCAATCCTACTCCATCTCCTATAGCTGATCATCAGTTACCTGTTAAAAGCCTTTTAAATTTGGCCTAACCAATGGTCAGCCTACTGTTGCCATGTCTCCCCTTTGTAAAGGAGCAAAACTGAAGGCCTTTCCACAGTCCTCCGCAACGAGTTATTGGCTTGTTCCATAGTGTTGTGCTAGTGCAGTGAATCTCATGTTGTGGTCTTAGCTTGTCTGGGAACATCTTCGAAAGGTGCACTACAAAAAGCAAACCTACTGTTCTAAGATAATCGGGTCCTTTGTCTTTAATTCTGCTCTGAAGTCAGTGTAGGCTTCAGAATGCAAAGGCAAAACCTATCCAGCTGATCTGGGTCCAGCTACCAACAGATCTTTCTTCTGGCACACTCAAATGCAACTGTGCAGCACAGCCTGATTCTCAGAGTATATATGCTGACAATTAGCAGGACCTTAAATAAACAGGATTCTCCTTATGGCAAACTGTGTGATAAAAGAATTATCAATTACTTTACAACGTGAACAGAGCTTCTCTGAAATCTGGATTGAGTACCTGTCTTCTTGCCAAGGCTGTATTTTTAGAATAGTATTTACCTAACATTTACTTATGTTCTGAATTCTGATATTCTTTAACTCAAGGGGTAGGAACTGCTGAAGATAAGGGAGTCTGAAGAAACTTCACAGATGAGTTTATTCTTTCCTTGCTAATGAAAACTAATGTTAAATTAGTTTCCATGATGGTATTAATACGTTGTCCTTCTAAATCCTGAAATGGGTCCAAGCAAGTACTTCAGTTGTTCTTTATACCAAGTGCTCTCAATTAATACATTTATGGGAATTCGAAGCGGAGAGTTTTACATACGTTATTGTGATGTTTACCCTTTTTTCCATCTAGCTTCCTGTTTTTCAAGTCATTAGAACTGTATTATATATGTAAAGCACTGACAGTTTTCAAAGCCGTGTGTAATTTTTCTCCTTTGAATTTTCACAATACCAGTGATAAGAAAGTAGTTCCCCACTTCCTCCTCAGTCTGCAGCAGGGAGGAAAAGGGAACTGCAAAATTCCTTTTACTGTTTGAAGGCTTTTCTTCCCTGTAAGATGATCAGCTACTATGGACTCTGCTGAATGGCAGATTTGAGCTTCATATTTGAATGCTCTTGTGCTACACAAATACCAGGTTTAGATACAAATTGTACTGGGCAATTTGATTAATCAGTGATATCTTACCAGTATCTCTACATGCATTTGTGAATAAGCTGGTCTGATGAGCCCTTTGTTGGGTTAGAGGTTGGGGTTTTGGCCCTTTTACACCAGTGAACCATAGCGAGGTGCTTAGAAGCCATGTCAGGCACTTATAATGCCAAGGGTTATGACAGATGAAACACTTTTCGTGCTGTAGGAATGGTTCAAATTATCTTTACATTGAAATTCTGCTTGTTAAGCCTTTGTGGTTTTTATGTTCAAATTGCTTTAGAACTAGGAAATATTCCCAAATCAGCACTATTTGGTGATAAGACAGTATGACAGAGGAAAAAGGATTTGTGAGAGTTCAGGTGGATTTTTCTTTCCAATGTTTTTTATTCTAAACAGAAATGAGATGTATCTATGTCTAAATCTGTGGTTTCTTATCTAAAAATCCCACTATTTCAGTCTGAAAATGACTGCTGAATATGAAAGTGACTAATGCTAACAGACATCCAAGGCCAGGGTGTGAATGGCAGTTCAGACCTTTGCAAATGCCATGGACAAAATCAGATGAAGTGTGGCCTGTGCACAATTCCTGTTGTAGCCAAATGGGGCTGGATGGGGAAGGGCCACCCAGAGTCCTGTGCCACCGAGCACTGCTACTTCATCTTGTACAAGCTCCTTTGTCAACGTTATTTCTTTTTTCAGCAGAGCCTGACTGGGGAAAGAAAAAGGTTTCTAGGCCCAGAACAATTTTAGGCCAATATTTTTCCCTGCTTGCTTGTACTCCTTTTTCTCCTTGTGGCTGTATTTATGTTCCGATGGAATTGTCTTCACCTTTCTCATCATTGTCTTCTTCTAAAGATACCAGTTGTTACTGTGTCTTAGGCTAATGAATCAAGCTTTTCTGGTCTCACCTTGCAGAAGTGTATCCACTTTATTGATACCATTTTAGTATCTGTCCTCACCATCCAGCTACTGCAATTTCTCTTTGGCCTCTGCACTTGAATCTTCATCATCTTCATCCCAACTGGAAATCTGTCTCATAGTGCAGGTTGAGCTACCAGATCACATCCAAGTCATCTTGTGACAAACTCTATAATCAAGGTTCTTTTGTTATCAATTAACAGGACACATAGCAAAATACTTTGTTCAGTCTTCAAGGGCATGAGCTCATATTTGTACTGTCAATTTTCATCCCATTCATTTCATCCCCTTCAGTATGAAAAGCTTCTAAGGTTTTTTCGTGTGCACCCGGATCTGCCTCCAGATCAGTGCCTCCCAGTTTAACACCAGCCCCAGCCTCACAGTACCTGTGCTTCAGGTACTGAGCAAATTCAGTTACAAGCCTGATAGAAAATAAATTCCACTTGCAGCTGCCACCCAACCCCCTCTTTCTTTTCTGCGTTGCCTTCTCTCCTTTAGCCAGCTGCTTACACACCTCATCATCATGCTGCTAGTTTCCATTTTCTCCATCTGTCTGTTTTCCACATTTTCCATACTTCCAGTGTATCAGATGCTCCAAATCTGCCATTGGACTTGCTTGGTGTGGAGGGCCCGATTCTCACTTTGCTTTTGGCCATGGAAATCCTGCAGTGCTTATCGACTCTCTTCACTTGCAAGTAGGCTTGTGCATTGCCTTCTCATTTTTCACCTAAACCTGTTTTTTTCCAGCACTGCATTCAAACCCTGCCATTTTACAGCATCAAAACAGTTTTTCTTTTCTATGTTAATAGGAAGTCTGCAGTGAAACCACATTTGTGGCCAACACTGCACAAAAAGGAAGAGTTTAGCTCTACACTGCCAGGTTGAGCTGACAGCAAAACCCACTTTTCCCTTACAGTTTAAACTGCCAACTCTTCATTGCTCCATGCAAATAGCAGAACTTAACTGTTTAGAAGAATTTAGAGCTAAGGAACTAACAGGTGTAACAGAAAAATAAGATCATACCTTATTTCCTTAGAATATAAACCAACTTTTAATAATAAAAACTTCTATCACATACATTTCAATGGCAAACAGTGCACAGTGTAAATGCCCTTAACTGCTCTGCTACACATCTTTAATGTTTGCAGTGACTGTGTAAGCCTGGGCTGAGATCCTGAACAGTCTGTAAGATTGCTGCAGTTCAGCTAAGCAGAACTGACGCAAACAAAGCAAGGACCTTGGCCTCTGTGTTTTGCCGGGTTCCTACAGTTCTTCTAACACTAAGTACATTTTAAGTTGAGGATTCAGTAAAGAAGCACCCATTGCTTTTTGGAACAGCAAAGGACAAGAGTAACTCCTCCAAAATTAACAAAAAAGTGCATTGAAATAATGACCTGCTGCTCTGGCTGCAGTACAAATAGACACTTGGTGACAACCCCTGCAACCCACAGCCAGCCACTGGTAGGTTGTCCTAGCTCCCTGCACCAGGTTGCTCTATGTCAGAGGGAACAGGTAGAAGTAAGAGCTGAAAACGAAGCACGGTCCTTCCCCAGAACTAGCAGTCTGTGAGTGAAGGGAAAGAAAATTAAGAAACAGGGTTACGAACAATCTGCATCTCCAAACTTGTCACGAACCATTTCGTGTTGAAGTGTAGATGAAAAAAAATCAGGAGAACTACCAATCCAAATGGCAAAAGTCTAATGTTACAGTTTGACTTGGATGTTAATAAAATAAAATCAAGCCAACTAAGACCAAACAGCACCGCAAATAAAAACCCCAATCCTTTATTTTCTAGAATGTACATCACCGCAAAGCGCTTCAGGGTGTCCTGACTTGGAACTGTTCCAAAGGAGGCTATGGAGAACCAGAGCCACGGTGAGTCCCCTGCACACCCTGGCCTGCACTGGCTGCAATTACAACTCCCTGGGGCTGGGTGGTCGTGTTAAGGCACTCACTCCAAAAGAACCTTACGTCTGTCCTGAGACTGCTGACATGTTTCAGTGTGTTTCAGCCAGTAATTTGGGAAAAATTACCGTGCTTAGGATAATACTGACGGGATGGAGAACAATGCTTCAAACAAGAGAAAAATAAAGTACATTATATACATGATTCCTTTTTTCTTTTAACTTAGAAGCACCCCTAATGCATCTTAACAACTGTATTAAAGACTACTTAAATATTGAAAGATTTTAAATAATGTAGATTTCTTTTCAGTAAACTGGGAGTAGCTGTGTAACTGCCAGCATATTGGTCCCATTTTAAACAATATAATTTTTATTTAAATCTTGTATATATAATAACATGATCGAAAACACATATGCCACTCCACATAAATAAGTATAGTTCTTCTGACCTGTTGTAAAAACTACATCTGTTCAAATAATCAGGTTATAAGACGGTATTTTTTTCCTTTGTGAAGTTTCCGTTAAAATCTTTCACTCCCAGTTTCTCCTCTTAAATAGTTCTGTATTTCCAGAGTACATAACAGGGCATTAGTAAAAAGAGTTAATCAAAAACCTGAAAGCTACAGGAAGTAAAATGAAGTAATGTTAGGAAGGATTATGGAATGTATACTCTGCAGCATCGGGAGATCGCTTCTCACAAGGCTGAAGTGGAAAATTACTCCAGAAGACATTCTCGATGTTCATGTTTGAATAAACCATGGATTGTGCTACTTGTCATTCAAAAGTGCAGGTCAGTTCACAAAAAAGTGGTATTTCTGGGGCTGTTGCTCCAGAACACTGACCAGAATTATGCTGGCAATTAAATGGATGCCAGGTGCAGTACAGGGAACGTGAGAGAAGGCATAACCGATCTGTATCTTGAAGTCCACTACATTGAGGTGGCAGCACACACAAGTCAACAGTAAACCTGAGCTGTCCTGAAAAAGCTGTCACTTTGCTGGGCATCTAGGAAATGGCAGTAACACCCACCTTAGCTCTGGGGTATTTGTTTCGTGGATTTCTTCAAGGAGTCAGAGAAATACAAGAATCCTTGCACACACTGCAGGAGCTCAGAGGCAGGTTCCTGGTGTCTAGAGCCAGCAGGTTCATTACCACCTAACCCCCAGCAGCAGCTCCTCTCTGGGTTCAGCACCATTGGTGGTGGTTGTGTGAGGGGACCTCAAGTGGGGCTGCTCCTGGCTGAACACTCCACTGATGCTGCAAGGCAGGTGCCTCCCTCACCTTATAAATCTCCATCTGTAGGTGGCTGGCACAACCTATAGAGTCTTTAAGGCAGATGAAGTCAGTATTAGTTATGGCAGTAACTAATTAGTACGGTATTAAATATCACAAGGATGGTAAGATAAAGTTACTGGCATAGTACAGGAGAAACAAATGCTCGTTTACCATTCTGTAGGCTTTAGAGCTAATCCGGCATCAAGAATACCACTATTCTTAATAATTGCAAACTCAGAAGTTTCACTAGTGATTTATTAACTAAAGTATTTACAGTCATTGCTTAAATACTGTTTGAGACCTTCCATCACTCCCTTTCAATTTGACTCAGTTTGGGTCTTCAGTAGTCCCTTTTTTTATTTGTTTTGCTTTAAATCCAGATGACTATTTTCCTGGGCAAAAAACCTCACTCCTCACAGACTGGGCCACCAAACAGATAAAAACACATCTGCTTGTTGACATGAACAAACTTTAAAATCAGTGATTGTGTTTTTAGAGAAAACCTAGCACATCTTACCTGTCACTTGCATAGTACTGGTTGTGGTGGGGTTTTCTTGCCTTTTTCCACTTTACGTTTGAATAAACTCAAGTCTTTTTTAAGTTCTCTTTCAAGACTGCTACTACAGAGTTTGACTAACCTCAAGACTAGGAAATATAATCCTGAGAATTAATAGGAATTCTTTAGCTCTCCTTTTAACTTTGCTCAGTTTTATTTTATACTATGACACTGGAACCCAGTAGGAACACATGTATCTGAGCTTTATTGCCCTGAAATAATCCAAGTACAGAGTCCTGGAATTTGTCATTGTGATTTAGAGTGTATATGAAAGAAATGCCTCATCTTAAGATTTGTTTATAAAGTTGTTTCTTTTTGAACATAGCATGCTGTTATGGTCATAAAAATGGACCAAAGTGATGTACAGCCATTAATAAGGCAAAAGAACTGTGCTGCTAAAATGCTGATGTGGGACACTGGGGACCTGGCCCAGGAGACAACATTGACTTTTTTTTTATCCCTTTATCCAACAGAGGAATAAAGCTCTAAATGCAAAATACTGTTCTTTTTAAGGTCTTTGAGAAAACAAAGTGAGGCAAGACTGCTTGTTAGAGTAAGCATCACAATCCTCAAAGTTTGCAGGAATTTGCTATAAGCATTTGGAGGAGCAGATGGGGAAAAAAAGAAAAGATGTGGGGCTTGCTTAGACCAACTCAGAAGTCTTAACAGGTGAATAAGGTATCACTGTTTTAAGGAAGTCTTATTGACACTGGAGTGACATGTTCTTTGAAGGACTGCAGCACTACCAAATACACTCATTCTGAAGTGCTTTTCAAAGTTCTCTTTTAGACTACTACTGTGAGGTTGCTCTGTCTCAAAGCACTTGCTTTTCAACCTGCTCTGCCATAACTAAACAGTTGAGCTCTGCTAAGCACACAACAGTGTTAGCATATGAATTATGTCTGCTTATCTGCAGTCAGATTTGCCATTCTGGATTTTGGCTTTCTGAGCAGCCCACAGATGGCTGTCAGTCACTGGCTTTGCCAACTCACAGCAACAGTCCAAAAAGGACCCTTCTCTCTAATCAATTATGTTCTATTCAGAATATGTAGAAACCTTTGAAGTCAATGATCTGCAAATGGTAAGCAGCAAAGCTGATTAATCTGCAGAGCACTCAGTACAGTGAGAGAGAAACCAGGATTTTTTTTTCCTACTTCTACTAAGGAGATCTTTGGTTGTAACAGAAACTCCACAATTGTTACAGAAACACAAACCCAGCACTCAGATAAAATGCACGATACATAATAACCTACCGAGGTGCACACTGTGGCATTTGGTCCATCACTTTCAGATTCTTGGCAGAAATTTCAACCCTTGGTCCCTAAGGAAACAGAGGATTTAGGGCACTGACAGTATCGATAAAGCATCTGATCCTTAGGGGAAAATATTATAATGGGAGTATGGTTTCTATCTGCGAATCCATTAACTACTTTTAGAAGATTTGGAATCCATGGGTGGATACATTAGTCATCTGTGTTTACTTAAAAGATGGAATTAGTCCCAAAGCACTTTACAAGCACGGCTGTCTGACACTAGGGAATTTCTGTGACTGCGACTTAGTTTTTTTATATACAGAAATTGTCCTGAATATGCTGCATAGCCTCTCTAACCATCGAGACACACTTTAAATAATGTAGACTGAGGCCTATACTTTAATTGCTCTAATGGCTGTACATGCAAAACTTAATTTGTTCCTGTAAAATATATGTGTAGGTCTTCAGACACAGAAGTTTGGCTGTATGGGTTTGCAGTGTACAAAATACAGTGCCCCATCGAAATAAACTGGTGTTTGTGCAGTGATGTTACTGGAATGAAACCGGCGGCATGAAGCAGACACACAGCCAGTCACTTACTTGCTTCCTCATGATGTCTGTAGCTTGCATGATACACTTGGGCAGAAGTCCATGACTTCGAGCCAGTATGGCTGCTTGCTCCAGGGACACACTCAATGTACTCCTGAACATGGGGACAGGAGATAATCACAGGTCATATTTAAAATTTATAAATAGATATACTTAACAGGTAAATGCCCTGTGCATAACTTCTGTTAGCTGCTGGTTTTACATTTACTTTTTTAGGTTGTTTTTTACTTAGGAAATTACTACGTGCCCAGTCTTTGTTACACCCAGATATTGCAGTTACTACAAGGCTCTGTTTCACTGCTCTTCTGCATCAATTCATATAAAGTTGTTCACAAATCAGTCTTTCCTTTACTCAGTGATTTTGAGACACTGAAAGAGCAGTGATGTGTTCAGAGCCAATCGTTGCACACACCAAGATTCTAAAGCTATTTTTGACCAACAGTCTAAAGGTCCTTTTGAGCAACTTCCTCCATTTTCAGTGTATGATTGAAGGCAGCATGGACTGAAAGCTACATGCAGTAAAATCACTCAGTTGCATTGGCTGATGCACTGAAACATAGTAAGTTTGTGTGTCAGTACAATTATTAAGTATTAAAAGTCACAGCCCACCCTGTTGTAAAGATGGCAGTAGCTTCAGGTCCTTATTACATTGCCTTATGATCTGCCTTCCTGTTGCTTTGCACAGAATCAAATATATTGCTCAGATCTCTAGAAAGGACCAAGGTCTCAGCACTACCACAAAGGCTTAAATCAAACCTCTGCATCCCAGTGCCACACATGGTGATCTGACAGGCTCCAAGTCGGTAGCACAGCTCAGAAGATATGGGTAGCAGGCCTGCTCCTGATGTGTTACCGCTGGAATATCCTGACTGTGTTGGTTTTGTATTAATGAAGGACTTCATCAGCCTGCAGAGCTCATCCATTGCATTAATGGGACGAATAAGCTAAACAAAGCAATAATAAAATGCATCAGTGGCATACTTACACCTTCAGTTATAAAGGCATATGCAACTACACCACAGTAACTGCCACACGGTAGCAACTGTTTAGAATATATATGAAGTTGGAAGTGCAAAAACACAATTACCTAAACTTGGGGCTGGTTTTTTTCAATTATCACCAGCCCCATAGACTGTTTACACTGTATATTACAACTGCAAAGCTAGTCTCTGGTTTTTTTTTGTTTTCTCTACAGTAGCATTTAATGCCTTACAAGCATATATTCACATATGACACCAACCCCTGTTAGACTGCCTTTAATGAGACGTGGGAAGTGCTGTTTTCCTGTAGGTTTCTTCTATAGAGAAAGACAATTCATTCATTCTGTCTGGCATTAGATACCATCTTTAGCAGGGGCAGTCAGGACAATATGGAGTCTCATTAGTGCCTAAGTTAAGGGGTTTGTGTCTGTCCTGCTTCTGCACAGTTTCTTCTAAACGAATGACCTGTAGCCAAGCTTCAGAGAAATTCACATCACTTTTTCAGGGTACGGGACATTCTTTAAAGGATGTTTGGGTTTGTACAGGTCAGCTGCATGGGTATCCCACCACTGCACTGAGAGATGTGAGAGAATGCATTGTAGAAATAAACAATAACAATACCTGGTCAATCTTCACTGCAGTAGTGTTGGAATCAGTGGGCAAGTTTGATCTCTCCAGGTAAAATGTCCTGCAAGAAGGCCAGCAGGGACACCATTAGTTGGTGAGTGTCATTTGTAGCACATACGTATATGTAACATATACAGTCATGTACCAAACAGCTGGGAAGGCTGTGCTAGAAATCTTGTACTTCAAGATGTGCTTTCTTACTGACCCACCATTTTGATAGCAGTAATTTAGTGAGTCTGTACTAAAATACTCCAAATCCCCCGTTTTATGTAATCTTAGCTCTGCACAAAGTTCTGACGTTCAGTTAGATGGGAATTTGATCCTGTACAGTGCACTGCTTCAGAACAAGCTTAACTCTGGGAAGAAAACAAGTTTTCCACACAATGAGGAGCTCCAAGACCAGTATTTGTACAGAAACCACCAGCCACAGAATCTCCTTTTCATTAAAAGTTAAGGTCCTTAGCAAGGAGTGTTCTTTTCAATGTCTTTTAAGGCAAAGGCAAAATGTGAAATACCTGAGTTTACGGTAGTATTGCTGCACTTTGTCAAGTGAAATACTATTAATTTGCTGTGGAAGTTCTTCTAGAGATGAGCCAGCCAGCTGTGATTGCCCCTCTGTACTTTCCAGGGCTGAAAAACACAACATTTTACTAAACCTATAGTATTAGTTTTCATTTTAATAATTTATTTGTATCATCTCACTGCTCAGCAGATGACTGCTGGATCACATCAGGGCTGATTCTGTTACTGCATAAATTTAATGCTTTTCCCACTATTGGAATATAGTGGCAGCATCCTGAGGTGAGCTTCACAAAACACAGTACCACCTCACAGCAATTATTGCACATAGCAGCTCCTGGAAGGAAATTTCCAGTACTGTATTTTGGTGTGAACATTTGCTTATCAAGCGAACTTCTAGCCCAGATGATTCTGCCATAGTATATACTTTGAAAAACCCTTCTGTGTGGCCTAGGAACGTCTGATACCATAGTAGATCAGGTTGTCCGTATCAGTGTCTCTATAGCCGTTACAAAAAGGCATAAAAAAATCCTAAACAGGCATATCTTGTTCTTATATCTGCATCTAATTCTAATACCTCCCCAAGTCTTCCTAGAATAGAAGCATCTGCTTCTTAAATAGGTCTGCAGTTCTCAGCTACATTATGTTAACAGCTCATGGTCATTCTTTATTTTCAGTCTTCTAACATTATCAGATAGCTTATTTTTCTCAAGAAAGCTTTTTATAGACACCTTTTGTAAAGAGCACCATGTGCAGTTTCAAGCTTCCCCCATTCTGAAACCGAGAAGGCAGTTTGAAGAAGTAGTAGCTGTCAAGATAAAAGATAACCTTCAAGGCCTGGCGACTTCCTTCGATGTGGTAGAAGACATGAGTATCTGGAGAATAAAGATAAAACACTTGCTGCTTTACCACTGCAGGAGAAATGCGAAACCACTGCTATCTGAGCTTGCTGAGTTATCTAATGACATTTCACATCTCCACCGTGAGATGTAAGGGAGAGCCTTTACTGAGAGAATGCAGGCTCTGAAATATCACACTTTAAAAGATACACAGTTTGCATGACCTGGAATGGTGTTTGACACCAATACAATAAACACGGTTAATAATTAAAATTCCACCTTGTTTCATGGCATCTTATAGTCAGAAAACTTGGAGAGAGATGTGGCAGGACAAGGGGACAGGATACAGAAGGGCTGGAGGGACACTCCTGCCTTAGGTGATGTGGTAAATTACAAACATCCACCAGGAACTGCTCATAGTCTCTTATCTCTCCCTGTGTGTGCATTCACGCAGGTGAGGTAACAGACCATAGTTACAAATCACAGAACATGTAACCAACATCCTGTGATACCAATCCTGTGTTTTATGCTGTGTGTTTGCTGAGAAAATGCAACAATGCTGCAGAGGCTTTATAGTCATGGAGAATATTAACCCATAAAGCAAACAAGAAAAAGAGAGCTTCAAAGAAACAGAATACTCACTTGCTACAAGACTTTCATCCAGTTGCTTGAAATAGAAGGCAACTTTGTCCAATTCTGTCAAAGCAACCTGGATGTCTTCCAGCATAGTGCGCTCCTCCTTCTGTAGAGCAAAGAAACAGATACAAACAGGTTGTGATCTGCCAGAGCGAGATTAATGGCAGGAAGGTAGAGATTTTCTGGGCATGCTTTGGTTCAGGAGACCTAGAATAAAATGTGATGCTTTCCATTAACTCAATCCCAGCCAGGTAATTACTAATGGTTCTAACTGTGATACAAGTTCAGCTACTCTTTGCTGAGATGTCATTTGGTGCGATTCATGGAGAGTGGAGAGGTTTAAGGAGTAAGTGCGAAAGGATCTCTTTCTCTAAACTTTACTCTGTACCTACAAATGTGAAGGGAAAAGCCTATTGGTCACTGTGAAATAAATGTCCACACATTCCATGCAACATAAACAGCAATTACACATGGATAGAGTTTGGATTGTGCATTTTAAGAAAAAGGTCTCTTCTCTATCGTGTCAGAGCCACTTGCCTTTTTTATGCTTTTTTCTGACCATTTATACAGGTACCAGGTACAGGTATCAACAGAAGCCTAGCTTGTCATGCTGTCTGAACTCTTGAAATAATCAGAGCTCCTCCACCTATTTGTGGCAACGTGTGTTTCCACCAGGAGATGGCAGGCCACACATGCATCACCACCAGCTGAGCAGTAAAACCTCCCTAAATGCAGCAGCATTACTCCAAACAGGAAGACAGACTGATTCCTATAGCGTTCTAGTGTGACAGTGGGTCCAGTATTTATGAGGAGATGAAAATGATGGGATGTGGAATATTGATACATAGTTGTCAGCAGCAGGAATCTCCAGAGGTTGCTATAGTGAGAGGCTACACATGCTGCTAGAATGAAGGGTTCTGGCTGTGCTGTGAGTGGCAGGGATGCATACAGCAAGTGTGAGTGGACCTGAGGGGGGCACAGCTCTTCATCTTACCACAGCAGGGGAGAGGAGAGACTGGTAGTTCAGTAGAACACCGGTGGCTGCTATCTGTTCCAGCCATTTTCTGCTGGCGTCTCTGCTGCTCTCTTCATACTCTCCATTGTTGTTGTATCGATAGTTGAGAGCAGCCAGCAACTGCTCTGAGAAGGTGCAAATAGCAGCCACGAGAGACTGACAGAAGATGGAATCACGTCTCAGCTGTAGCTCAGTATCTGCCAGAGAAGGGGAGAGAAGCACAAAGAAGTCATGAGAACACTGGCCTTTAATGTCACTGCCAAAGCAGCAGTTTGTGTACGTGAGACATTTGGCTTCTGCTGTAGCTTTGCACTGACTTAACAGATAACCTCCTCTTGCTGTGCGACCTGGGTGGGTGGATAAAGACAGCACAGCCAGAGTGCATGCATGTTTGAACATTTTCTAGTCCACTTGACTGTTTATTACTACCTCTGCCATCTGCAAGCTCATTCTTCTGACTGGGAAGAGCTGTACCTCCTTTGTGCCATGTCTGAACCAATTCCCTTCTTTTTATGTTTACAGAAGCAAGAGAATTCTTGAATGAAAGTCTCTGCCATTACTTCTCTCCTGGGCTATTAGAGATTCATCTTCCCCTATCCATCTGTATTTTGTGGGCTTCCCATATGCTTAATGCATTAACTGGGCCTGTCCATACGGTACCAATTGGTTTATGTTTCCTGGGAGAATTTCCCCCACGTTAACTTTGGTTCCAGTCCGCCTGCCAGGCAGCCACATGCTGGTCACAGCAACCTCATCACACTTAAGGGGATTGCAGGCCAAAGCGGCACATGAATAAGTGACAAGCTCCCTCCCAGACACCCCAGGCTCCTCCAGCAGGCATGGCAGCACAGCAGGCTCTCATCAAGGCAGTGTTCCCCAGAGAAAGAGGCTGAACATCCCCCAGCGGCTTTGAAGATCTGCATTATTTTTATAAAGCACTGAAGACCACCAGTACACACCAGGCCCTGGGCCATATTCTCAGTCTAAGGACAACCAATCGTTCCAGCAGCACACCTCTGTGCTGCTAGAAGTACAGCAAAGAGAGATTAGAGCTGCCCTCAAGGCAAGGGAATCCCTGGTGCTATAAAGCTCCTATGGCCAGTTCAGTGCCACCTGCTCCTCCATTCTTACCAGAAGATGTCCATGGAAATGCTGCAGATGGGGCACAGGTAGAGGCTTAGGGAGTCACTGCAGTTGCCATCAGTAAAACCAGCCTCTGTGTCCATGAGACTGATGCCACAGGCTGACCTGGATGGACTCACGGACCAGCTCTGCCAGTAGGCAAGAGGTGACTGAGAGCCACACAAACCTTGCATCATCATTCTGTGCAGACTTGAGAATCATGTCTGGCACAGTGAAGCGACAGCCTACTCCAGCTAGTTGTTACCCCATTTTCAAACAAAATTGCATCAAGTAGGTGTTTCGATTACAAGACCACGCATTTACCCCTGGGAAAGGCTTGTCCCTTGAGCTATGAGCACAATGTTTTGTGCATGGCAACAGATTAATGATGCCCATGATGCATTTTAGGTGCCGCTGCACACGTAGGTTCTTAGTCTGCTCCTGGCTGTGCTTTCAGTATACACAGTTCTGACGCCTAATGTGCCTGCTCAGTTTGGAAAGATGAGAGAGTCCACAGTCTCACAGAAAGTTGTGCAATAGGTCTCATTTTTGCTGCGTGTTCTCACCACAGCAGGAAACAGTAAGGGCCATCTGGGAAGAGGGATTGTACAAGGGAAAAAATGAAGACAGTAAAAGAAAAACAGTGCTTGTGAAAGAAACATCAGTGACCAGGCAGGTAACACAAGCAGCTAGCAGTGACTGAAATCATGTAAACTGAAGAACAGATGTCACATGCATGGGAAGATTGCTCTAGGTACACAGCATGAGAAATGTTAGCATAAAATGCCAGGGACAAACCTAAATGTTACAGAAGAACAGAACATTCTCATGCATGCACATGTATGCACGTATAAGTGTTAGGGACTTGTGTATATGTATGATGTTTTGTAACAAATCAAAACCCCTTACCTGTGCACTTTAACAAGGCCAGGAGCAGCTGATTCTTCCCATCTAGAGTAGTGAAGAAAGAGAATGCTCTGGTCAACATGATCTAAGGGAGATTTGAGTGCATTTGGTTAACAGTCTTCTCATTCCCCACAATCCCTGGCCCCCACGTGCCCATTTCTCTTTACTCTAGTAGTCCTTACACAGATGTTAATGACTGAAAAAGAAACAAAGCGTAAATCGAAGAGTTTTACAGGCTAAATGTTCTGCTAACTGCTGTGAATTATTGGAAGCAAATTGCATGTGGATGGATCCCTAAGGAGGTGATTTCTGTTGAGCTTTGAACTGGACTGTAAACATCAGATGAGCTCCTGTTCCAGTTCACCCAGGCTGCAGTGGTTTAGGGTGCTGCAGTATCCAATTAGCATTCATTTCATTTTGGAATATCTCTCCATTTTCTAAAAGGGTTACAAAAAGCACAGGGAAATAGATCAGTGTGATACCATTCTGTCTGAATGGGCTGGTGAAATAAAGGAAGGGAGAGAAAATTCTTTGGAATTGCTGCACAGGTGAGATTTTACCATAGGGTACTGGGATTCTGCAAGCAATAACCTGTTCTGCCTGTTCTCTAGATCCTTGCACAGCCTTGTTACCAATGGAGATACAATGATAAACTGAACTGCTAGACTTGATTAGATCAAGATCTTTTCTCCCTGAAGCCAATAATAAACTTTTTCTTTCTTATTTACAGACCTTCCACATGCTTCTGTATGATTTCAACAAGGTTCTTGATGCGCAGTGGAAGGTTCCATGGATCTTCCTGAATGCTGGCTTGAATATTATTCCGGTACCTTACTGTGGTTTCTTCCTTCTGTTTAAATTCTAGGAAAAATGGAGTTCATTAGCCACTAAGGAAACACTACAGAACTGAGAGTGGCTCATCAGTTATAGGGTGTATACAGCTGAAAGCAGAGATACCTTATAAATAGCAATGATTTTGAATGAAACAGGTTCTTAAATAGCTCTAATACAGAAGGAAAGAAGACTATTCCTATAATCTCACAATAAGCAGTCTCCCAGCACAGTTGTCAGTGGCATGGACTAGAAGTTATGGACATGGGTGACCACCTACACAGTGAGGGGAGCTCTGCACCACTCAGCACAGCACAGAATTCCCTGCCATTTTCTCTGCCTTTAATAATGTGCATGAGGCTACTCTGGGTACATCCAGAGCCCCTGGCTGCGCAGAATCCTATCAGCCTCTTGGCTGCTGCTGTCACATCCCGTAATACTGATGAATAGTTATCAAATATTCTGTTTTCTTTCACCTGGTGGAAGCTTATTATTTAATTACAGAGTAGAAGATCGATTCTCCATGAATTAGCTGTGTAGCTAAGCCAACTACCCCACTGTTAGTGATAAAATGCATAAGCAGACAGAGAAACACAGAAAGACTGTCAATAACTGCTCAAGAACAGGACAAACAGCGTTCAAATCTCCATCCATCACTGAATGGATGGATGTTTATGGCAGCTATTAAACAAGCACTTGAGGCCAGGATTCCAGCTGAATGTAAGCAGGGTGCCTCTGATCCTTGGTGGGATCATCAGTTAATGAAAAGACTCTTGCAGTGTACTTAATCTAGTTTCAATAAATGAGACTCTGTTTAAGCAAAATAAAATAAAGGAAGGGACTGTTATTTCTTCACTTCATTCAACCAGTGAATGGAAAGACTAACAGATATGCTACATGAATGTGTCTGTAGAGGTGAGTTCATGTAACAGAACTTAATTCCTGGAGTCAGAAGGAGAAAGCAGTAGCTCTCTGCTCATGACTACAGCACCTGAAGGGCAGTGGGAATAGCAGAAAATATTTCAGATTTCAAGTGGGAAAGGAAATGCAGCAAATGCTCAGAAAACAAAGTCCTGTGTATTTCAGTGAGAGAAGAAACCACATCCTGGGCCCCCAAACCATTAGGACTAAAGTCTCATGGTGCTCCCTGAGGCAAAAGGAAACATGGTATCATGTTTGCTCTCTATGGGAATCTGTTTTCAAAATAAGTGTCATGTGAGGATGAGTTTACTCTGGCAGTTAGCCAGCTGAAGCAGAGTAAGTCATTAAGCAAACTCAGACAGAACCTTCTGGTGCCTCAGATCTACAGTGGTCAGGCCCTCATCACCTTATCAGAGCACTCATTTACCTGCTGCCAGACCTATCTCACCCTGCACCTTTTGAGATGCATATCTGCATTTACACCAAAGGATGGATTTGGAGACTTGTGACAGAGCTGTGAGGATTCAGCAGCATCTGACAGAAAAGTGTTCTGTGTGTTTCAGAAGGAAATCATATGAAAATGACCTTTTACGGATGCAACATTTCAATGGTCAGACTCATAGCTGCTGTTGATGTAACTGTGTGGCCACACAACATATTGGCACTCGTGTTAAGCTCTTAAGTCCTAGCAAATAACTTTGTTCAATACAGTCAACCTTTTTCTCTACCTTGCAAACTGTGGTCCATTGGAAAGTGCTTGGTTTCTTCAAAGGCCTTAGTTATTACTGCTCCTTTTAGAAGTGCATTGATTGCGTCAACCTATAATTGGAATATTTTCAGTCAGCGTTATCTGGTGCTATACATCTATATAGACGTGTAAACAGGTGAGGACTCTCCTGAGATCAGTAAATGTGATCCATTTAGACCACACAAGTTACTACAATTTTGTTTGCCTTCTCCTTTTTTCCCCTTAATCTAATGCCTGAGGTAAGGCAGGTCAACCTTGCTTAAATCACACAAGGGAACTTAAATATTGACAAGCTTGACAAATCCTCCCAGCTCACCCAATTCCTTCAACTGCCTTACAGCATACTTGCTTACGCCATACCCCAAAATCTTGATAACTTGCCTTCCCTTAAATTATGATTTAATTGAACAACATGATGTTTTCAATTTCTTGTATTGATACTGATAAAGTAATTCTGAGTAAGAGTAATGCTTTACATACCTGATTAAACAGGTGCTCCAGACAGCCATGAAGTTTGTCTTGCTTGTCTAAAGGAATCCTCATATCATTGGGAAGCTCATCTCCTAATAAAGGAAAGATGAAAAGTTTTTAACTTTACAAACATAATCTGAGATGAGGCCACATGTGACACAAGCAGACCTTCACACTGTGAAGGGTGAAAAATGATGCTGCTTTATCTGTAATTCATAGATAAAATATTAATCATTTTCATATAATGCAAATGCTGAATAACTAAGGAAGCTTATCCCTGCCTTGTACCTCTTCCATACTCCAAATATACTGTGGTTCATTAGAGAAAGAGCAAATCTCTATGTTCTTTTGATTAGTTTTGAGGAAACCACATTTGCAGCTGAAACATGCAAGTGCTTGTACTCAGCAAATACCTATCAGCTCTGCTGGGGGTCTGGTGTGAGAGAGATACACATAACCTACACAGTGCACTCACCTGATCCCATCTCATCACTGCCCAGGTAAGAGCTGTTGCTCCGCACACTGGTGTATGACAACACCGAGTCCCGGTTACTGTTACATTCACTAGAAAGAAAGGCAAAAAAGGTGATAGAAAAAAGCTGTCTCTGATGTACCATCATTCTGGTTTTATTAACACTGCAATCCTCCAGACTAATTCAGTTACCCATATAGGAAAGCCCATTACATGCAGAACAACCATTAAGCAAAGCCTCTGGGGCTAGCACTGTAAGAGGATGTCTTGTTCCATTTGTAGTCACCTGGACCCTGTAAATAATGAAAATGGGCTTCCCACCATGGACCTTACCTGGGTCATGTCACTGAACATGCTCTATTAGTGTGGAGTAGGGGAGAGATAATCAAAATCTATGAGACTGAACCTCCACTGAACTGTGCATTTGTTACCAATCCTCAGGATATCACATCACCCAACTCCAGCATGTACGGAAGCTGCAGTAGCACAGCTTCTGGAGAGGGGAGAAGAAATTGAAGGAATCTCTACTGTCAGAGAACTGGGCACTGCAGATCCTAAAACCACCTCAGGAAGCAGAGGGGTCACTACATTTGGCTTCACACCAGTGCTGGCTCATGCACACCTGAAAAATTCTAGCATGAATTTCCCCTGTTTAAAGTTCACTTTACACCAACTAGAACTTAATAAAGGTAATAAACAAAGCTGTGGATCTTAGTCGATCCCCCTCCAATTAAGTGAGAGTGGTCTTAATGCTACAAGGCCAAAACAAAGCCTAGAAAATTCTCCAGATTAAAATGAAAACAGAGGAAAAAACAGACTGAAATGAGAGAAAAATACAAGAGCAATTCAAAGAACCCCAGTCAAGGTTCTTGCCTGTTCTTTGTTAAACCTAGTATCAAAGAAAAGTATATTTTCTGAAGAAGATTAATACTTAGAGTAACTCTCTGCAGTACGAACCCTCGTGACGTTCGATTTACACCTCCAAATCATCCCATAGGAAGCAGCATGGCTAATGCAAACAAGGTGTTTTTCATATCTGTAATTTGCTTAGTTCTATAGCTCCTCAGTAATTTTTTAGATCAAAACCCATCAAAACACATTTTACTGCCCCTTGAGTAACTATTATCTGTAATATATGCTTAATTCTCTGCCTCTGTCTAAGATAAGACAGAATAATCTTTCTCATCTTACATTTATGTGTAGGATTTTTGAACAAGTGACAGCCCCACAGAGACTGTTTGTGGTGTCACTTTGTTACCCAGAACAGATTAGCCTCAATTAGCCATTTTAACTGAACTGCTCATAAATGGGATTCTAACAACAAAAGAAATGCAGCACATTTCAATAAAACCCTTAGGAGCACCTGTGCAGATTTAGCCTGGCACAAGAAACAGATGCCACAGATCCCAACATTCTAAGTGCTGCTTCTGTTTCTTTACTTAGTATTTGCTGCCCTTGGAGATGTTCAGTATTCAACTGGACAACACCCTGAGCAACCCAGTGTTGTTGGATGTGCTCTGAGACTGGAGTACATGGGCTCCAGAGAACCCTTCAATGTAAACTGCTCTGATCCCATCATTTCTGCAGTCCTGCATGAATATAACATTTCACTACTTACACCAGCACAAAACCAATAGCAAGGAAAGAATCAGGCCCATAGCAGATCACTGTAATCCTCCCAGCTCACTGTGAAGTGTCTTTACTCCTTTGTGCAGGCAAAGTGCTACAGCCTTACTATAAATGTAAGAATGGCTTATTAAGGATGTAAAACCACAATGGTCAGACATGACTGCAACTCGTTATTCCATTTCTTCTGAAGCTCAGTTTCCGAATGTTTCCTCCAAGGAAAGACGCATTTGGAGTGTCTGAGATTTCCTTTGGTAGCAAATGTTCCTGGAGAAGCAGCAGTCAATTGTGTCCCAGAGATTAGATTTTGAGACACCTGAATAAACATTCGCATTTGTGGTTTCAAAGGCCCATTAAAAACAAAAACCTCAGTGCCCATTTCTGGTTCTCAGAGTCTTGAGACTTTTGGGAAACTTGTTTGCAGAACTGAATGGAAACACCCCCTTACAACAGCGGCTGTTACAGGACCAAGCAGTCTGCAGACTCTGCTGAGCTGCTGTGCTTTCCAGCCACATGATACAGAAAGGGAAAGTCACACCGGACCTATTCATTTCATTTTGTTCTATTTTCTAGAAACATTAACCTTCTGGTATTGTTGTGAGGGAAGGTTTGTGGTTGTGTATGTCTCCATGGCAATAAATGTAATGAAATAACTATAGCTAGTGAATACTTTACTGAGTGAATATAGAATAACTGACTGACTGGGAAATACCCTGTCTGTTGAATCCATACACGGATTAGAACTTCAGAACATTGTATTAGTAAGGGAAAAGTGGCACAATCTTCACACTAACCTGTAGGAGTCTCTGTAACTCATTGTGTCCTGGCCAGAGTCTTCCTGGTCCTCCTCAGAAACCTTGAAACAGACCTTCTTGATTCCACCATGCTCGGCTTTGTCAGGATCACTCTCTTCTGTTCCCAGGGAAGGTGGAGATGTCTCCTCAGTAGATGGTGGCTCACAGGCACTACCTTCTGTAGGTTCTGTTATGGTGGACAAAAGTCTGCAGAAGAAGAACACAGAGCTCTCAGGGACTGGCAGGTATAATGAATAAGGCTGGAATTCAGCTCTGTGAAATCAAAAGCAACCTTGCCAGCATTCTGTATAGACCACAGGTACGCAAAATTGCAAGTTCTGAAGGCGGTTCATTGAAATCCATGAAGCTTGGCTCACAAAAGGTCCCATTTCCATAGGTACCCTACCTCCACAGGGTATAGTTTAATCACTGTAACCACTGTGGCCTGAAAGGGCTCTGGGTTTCATCTGCCAGAGTCCTCACTTTCTTCATCCAAGGCACTTGTTTTTCCTCTCGGGTAGTGCCTCAGCTCACTGGCTCTACCCAGCAGCTACCACCCTTCTTTAAGTATGATTGAGCCAAGGCATTCCACTCAGTTGAAGTTCTGGTGCATGATGGGTTGTTCTTTTTGTTAGTGAGATACCTGGGAGCAACTGTGAGTAGCTTGGGGCATATCATGGCCTCCTCCTGCACAGATCACCCCTGCAGCCCCTGCCAGCAAAGCTGCACAATATACAGATACACTACTCAAATCCTTCATTAGCATTACTGGGAGACCCACAATGAGAAAAAGACAAACAGAGGAAAGGAAAACATAGGTGCCACGGAGAAACTGGCCTGAATTCACAAGTTCTGTTTAGCCTGCCTTACAACAGACAAAATCTCAAGGGTAGGGACTACTTCTATATGGAATTCCAAACCTGCTCTTTGCACCAGATTCTTATATTGGAATATATAGTAAGCAAATGAGCTGCTGAATTCAGGTAGACTTTGAGGAGTAAAAGACAGTAATATATACATTGGTGGACTGGACATAAGTAGGTTTCACACAGCCAGCAAGGAGCTGTAACACAAGCGTCTGTGTGAAGGGGTGAGTTAAGGGTCTGACAGTCAGGGCCAACAGGCACAATGGGCTGGCTGAGGTTAGTGCCTCCATTCTGTCCACACTGCTCCCTGCAGCGCATACAGATGCTTTACTCACTTATTTATCTGAATGACATATTGCTTCATTTCCTTCACTGCAATGTCAAGTTTGTTAAAAAGGTGCAAGTAGGAGTCCTGTATCTCCCGATCTTCCTGTTTCAGCAGAAAACTGAGTCCCCTTTCTTCCTGAATTGCTCCTCCATTCTGCTGGCCAAAGCTGCTGTCAAGATCTCCATCTTCTAGGATCAGACATCTCCAGGAAGGTGCAGCCATGGTGGTGATGCAATGCTGGGTATATGAGACTGGATTTAAGGTACCTACTGAACATTGAAGGGTCTAGTTAGTGTGGCTCTCATTACTTTCCTTGCTCCATCCCAATAATGATTTAAGTTTAGTTAAATTTAGTTTAAGATAGGTGGAATTTTAACAGGAAAAAATAGTATTGCACAGAATTATTTTACATAATTACATTTTATGAAAGAAACATTCCTTAAAAGAAGAGAAGGTATTTTTTTCCCTGGCATGCCAACTAGATTTTTTGCATTTACTGCAGTCCGGAAACAGGTTAAATTATGGAAGTAATGACAGCAACCGTCCACAGATATGCTCATGTAGGCAACATGGATAGTATCTAAAAGCATTTGTTGAAATGTTAATGAATTCAGGTTCTCAGGGGCTAGTCTGTGTTAATATTCCAGCTTTACACACACACAAAGAAATAGGATTAGGTCCTTACAGAATAGAAATAGAGTTCCTTTTCATTTAAAAATGTGGATAGCTGTGGCATGACACATTGCTAACCACCTTGGCTTGCATTAAAAATACTATGGAGTTTTAATAACTTCAAGCAAGCAGGGCTTCTTTATCAACTTCATTTTGAATGGTCAGCGCCATTCTTCAGAAGATTGGTTAGTCTACGCTTCCCTGTGTCTCTTCCAAACATTCCTGCACTCTGACCTTCATAAGACAATGAACCAGAAGCATGTTAGATGAGATCATGGTGAAGAAATGTTGAAATAATCAGGTTGCAGGACAAATGCTATGTAGCAGCTTTTATCAGAAAATAGATCCTCTCAACAGAGTAAAGTTACCAGCTCCAGTGCATGGAGTTTATTTAGTAATGACAAAAAAAGCCAGCACTATAATCTGATTGACTCCCGTTTTCCCCTCCAAATTCAGCCTGTCTTCACAGCACTAGCACAATAATCAGCCCCCATTCACCTTTCTTTTAGTCAGTAAGTCACCTCTGCCAAGTGCAAACAGTACTCTGGACACTTCATTATCATGAGGTGGCCACACTGCTATTAAAAGCATTTCACCTGAAGCCTCTCTATGCTTAAAGGCATTGCTGTTTTACAACAGGAGGGCAACACTGTGTTTCTTTGGAACTTATTTTGACCTTGCTGAGCAGTGGAAAGACACAACTCTTTATGCAGATAAAATCAGTTTGATTTGAAAGTTAATTATCACCTTGTTCTGGATCAAGACCAATAATGGAGGGTTTCCGTCCAATGCGAATGCTGAACGACCTCCCTGCTGAGGTAGTGTTTTTGGGGTATGACACCTCCATGAGGTTAATATGGCAGTTGGTGGGGCAGAAATCCATGCTGTTGAGAGAATGTGGTTCCATGACGGCCTGTTTGAAGGCTGGGCTCACTTTTGTTTTCAGTTCATCTGCAAACTGGGAGAAATAAAGCAAGCATGTGCTAGTTCACTTGCAAAAAATTCTGATGCCATAACAGACAATCCTTTCCCTGCCTCCTGTTCCGGAATCACATCATTTCTGCTGCACTTGGAAAACCACATCTTTTTAGAGAGCCCATAAAACAATAAATGAAAGCAATTGGCTATACCTTCTAAGGCTCTGTTTGCAAATATCTGAGGTAACTGCACAGAAAAGGCACACATAGCTTGTTTACACTGTGATGTACTGTACCTACGCTCATGTCAAATCAGATACTGGTCATTCTGTTGTCATATTTATTCACTGATATGTTGGAAATGAACCTGCAAATATAACCCATACTGACAAGCTGGAAGCAGTGATTTACAGATAAGGGCTTTTTTCCTCAAAACTTGCAATTTCAGCAACTTGCAGAGCTGTTTTCATGCCTCTAGGACACCTACCTCTAGCAGTTGTGATTCATTAATAAAGAACACTAAGGCCAAGTTATCACAATGAAGTAAGTACTATCTTGAGGCTTCACTAATAACCAGTAGTGTTGTACCTCTTGGTAGTTGGTGAGCCTCCTGCTAATGCTTTCCAGCTTAGTGTCACAGATCTGCCGGAATTCATACTGGGGCATGGTGGCCACAGCGCTGCTCAGGGATATGAGTCTTTTGCAGTTCTTTACGAAGTGATTGTCCTCTGCAGCAAAGGCCTCTAAAATCTGAACAAAAAGACAGGATGTCAGTGATATGAGACTTGACAGCGAGGGAAAATACAGTTGAGTAAGTGGCAAAGCCCCCATGCTGTCATGGCTGAATGAAGCTGTCTTCAGAACAAGCTGCCTTTGTGACCGCCTGAGAACCACTGTCATGGTTAATCCCAGAGTCATGAAACACTCCTCAAAAGTTTTTAGAATAATTCAAGTGGATCAAAATATCCACTGTGAAGATTACCTGCCCTGGTACTGTCATGGGACAGAACAGTAATGTTACTGGGATGTGACAGAAACAGTTACTATTAGCTCATTACTGTCACAGATGACCAAAATACTAAGTGCACTGCTGCTTTCCAGTAGCAGCGGTTCTACTCAGTTCCTTCATTTTCCTTCAGATAGATCCATCCAGCCTATCAGATGAGAAAAAGCTTCTTGATTTTCTTCCAAGGTAAAGCAAATTCTTGCCTGATTGAGTATCAGCAAAGAGTACATTACCAGAGAGCTGATGGCTCCCCTCCCTCTACCGCAACAGCTGAATGGAAGCAGTTGCTGACTTGCTCGTACAAACAAGCTATTATAACTTGGTGCATTCTAATGATGAAAACTCCTAGCACAGGGTTGAGAAGACCATGTGCTACCTCATCTGAAAAGCCAAGCCAAGACCAGAGAAATGCCTACATTATTGGCTTCCCTGTTCTGTTTAGGAATGAAGCTGGGAAGGAATGAAGTATGTTTGCCAGTACCTTTGCAGTGAGATTGAAGCAACCTTTTGGTTCCACAATTTTCTCCAGGACAAAGGATTTGATTCCTGCACTGCTGACATATTCATACACCACCCCATGCTCCAGGTGGGTGTTATCCACAGTCAGGCTGATGAGAGGTGTTTCTTCACCAATCACCAGTGGAGAGCTGATGGTCTGTGGTGACTGAGCTAGAACCAAAATAAGTCATTAGAGGCATCTGAGAGGACGCCTGAGCACAGGCATGCATAGGGAAGGGAAACCTCTTGAGAGGAATCATTAAATGCAAAGACACACACAACCTTTGTATCCAGGAGTCCCTGAACTAAATAGTGCTGCTAGAGGCTGGGAGAATATCCTGGAGGAAGGCATTTGGTGTTGGCCACTACTGGAGACAGTGACAGAGGCTCCACATGCTCCAATCCACATGTTCTGATGCACACATCCACATAAAGGACACTACTTACAGTTCTGTTCAGCATTCAGACACAGAGAGTCCAGAAGAAGCTTTCAGAGGACAGTGAAGTATGTGAACCTCAGGGTCTTGTTTGTAATGACCCTCTGGAAAACCGCCACTTTTCTGTCCAATATTGGGAAATGCTCCAGATAGTTTTATAGCAGCACAGACAATGTGAGACGGCAGGGCAGGGGTGGGGTGAGGAGATAACGTTTTTTACACACAGCAGTGGTGTTGTCACCAGAGAACAGATGTAAGTTATAGTAGATTGAGATTTGCCAGAGAATTGCTCACATGCCTCTACAGGGCACTGATCCAGCAGTTCCGCCACGGAGCTGCACTTTTTGACCATTGGATTACCAGGCTCACTTGACCTTAGACAGGATCCACACAGATGTGCATCTGTTCCTGGAGGAGTTGCCAACGGCATTCAGAGAATCCAGGCTCGGTCCCCTGGACGAAATCTGCCTTCAGTATTCTCCTCTTTTCCACATCAGCTCTCAACATGAAGGTAAAGCAATGTTTTTTATGAGTTACACTTTTCTAAGTGTGAGGAAATACACTCACACCTTTTGCTGATACAGTGGTAACATGCTCTGAAAACTTGCTCCACATCAGAGTAACTTTAAATCTTTCATCTTAAATCACAGAAAATGTGAATTATATTCCTGGTTTGCAGGGGCTACCAAATGATTCTAAAAATGCTGAGCCTTTTCATACCAGAAACACTCTCTTGTGAAGATCAGAGACACAGGGCTATTATTTCTATGTATCTCAATTTGTCCTTCTCCTGAATAAACTGCAGCCCAAGAGTACTTCCTCTGGCAGACCTCATTCTATTACAAAGCTTTACTGAGACAAAAGATATCCTACAATAATAATCACACTTTGTATTTCTACTGTGGTTTTCCTTCCTGAAGCTTCTGAATCATCCCTAGGTTTCCTTCCCCCAGGAGAATCTTTACCTGATTCCTGTTGGCTGTTTTGAAGGGGATCCAATTCTGCACCTCCTTCCAGTGATGACTCTTTTTTGCTGGAGCCAGGATGACTGCCATTCAGATACGCAGTTGGTGCTGCTTGCTGAACTCTGTCCTCTTCGGCATCTTCATATGTTCTGTACACCCACTGGTATAATCCCTTTCAAGAGACACAGGCTTCAGCTATGACTTCAGTAAAAATCTCCAATCTCTATATGTTTGGTCTACAAAAGATATCAATTTTATATCTTCTAAGTTGGCTGAAATACCAAACATTTCCCCAGCTTTCCTCTGAACTTCAGAGAATATAAAATCTAGACCAATATCTGGGTGAACTTCTAGTTTTAGCAGTAGTTAATAATATCTAGCACTGTATGCAGTGTACCAATTGGCATACATACTATTTGTAGATATTTTGCACCTACAGGCAACTGTACTCAGCTCCCTCAGTTACATCAGCACCTTGGCCTGGGAGTAAATAAGTCAAGAGAGACACATATACATTGTTTTTCTGCATATTTAGTGAGCAAAAAAGCACAGAAGAATGGGAGGACAGAAGAAGGGCAGGAATTCATGTACTTCCTTTGAGGTTTGTACTCATACCAGTGCTTCCTGTTGTCTGGTCCTGTAGGCTGTGAAGTGCTCCAGAACTTCCATATAATTGCCATGTGTTGCATTATTCCCATTAACTTTCAAAATGCACTGCCCTGGATGCAGGCCTACAGCTGCAGCCTCAGAGCCTGAAAAATCAACAGGACAGGAGTTAGTAAAACGATTTGACTGTAGAAGGGAAAACAGGAAGGTCTTTAAAGGTTTTTGGTTAAGAGAGTAAGAGCTAGTTGGATGCTGCCATGCTTTTGCTGCTAAGTACTTACTCTGAGAGCTTTGATGTATAAGGAAAATACCATGCATCTATCCTTTGTATTTTCAGTAGTGCTGGGCAAAATAGAGACCTCCTAGATCTAAATGCTTTCATGATAGACATTGAAATTCCTGTGGAAAATAATTTGGGATTCTTACAGGGCTCTTCTAGCCTTATGATTATGTTAACTGAGGTCTTGCTTAAACGCAAACAGTTGTATTTGTTTCAGCTTTTGCACTTGAAAGATGCAGAACACTTGCACATTATGCAATTTGCCATGGTCTAAGAAAAAACCCCTATCATATACATAAAACTAGAGTAAGTCCAGAGCGCAATAACCAACTTCAAAGGATTTATTCCAGATTCATGTGTACAAGACTCAGGCCCAAATCCATCTCCTTGAGATCTACAGCTAAGGTGATTAACTTTGTTAAGGCACCATCATTTAAAATTCCTGCAGGTTTATTCCAAATGCAATTTTTCTTTTGCCAGCAAGATCCTGCGAACGGAGACTCTTTCCGCTGGTGCTTCCAGTTTGCACTCTGCAGTTTGTAAAAAGTAGTTAGGGGTGCTGCTATGAAAAAGTGTCATAAATATGTTGCCCTGGGAACATCATTTGTTGCAGCTGGGTGCTGCCTGCTGCCTGTTTACTAACTGCATGTATATAGATGTATGTATTTGTTCTGAAGGAAGGAAGCGTCTGAAAGGTCATATATTGTACATCTGCTGAAAATAAAGGTAAGACTGTGCTTTGTAGCTCAGTTCACATTTCAGTTATGGAAGTACTATATATCTCTGTCAAACTGTTTTCTCCTTTTCAAAAGACTGAGGAAAGCAGTTCACCTCTACCTTACACTGGTAATTTACAGCAGTATAAGCCAATGTAAAGGTAATAGTCTTGAAGTCTTTTATTATATTTTGATGTCCACTAAGAAACATGATCCATCTACCAACCTGCTGATCCCACAGCATATTCAGAGCTACAGTGATACAAACTGTCCCTGACCACAGGCAAACCCACTGAGGAAGCAGCATTGCACCTCAACTTTTTCTCAGCCACCTCTGTTTTATATTGTTATTCCCTGGGGCTGTAAAGCTGTATCTTAGTAGTCTTAGGAGAAACAAGGTTACGTTCACTGCTTGCGAGAGCTCAAGTGATAATGCTTTCCCAAGAGTCTTTCCACACTACTGTGGATTGCAGAATCACCAAATTTCTTCTACTGTAGAACTAAGTTATGCCTAGTTTTGTGTTGACAGGATTAGTGACCCAGCACTCACCTTATAATAATACCATTCTCTTACACTGCATTTAGATTATAAGCACTCTGAGGCAGAAACTTCTTGTTCTGTGGTTTTATATGCGTGCCATCCCTTCTCTGTGACAGGTTCCTCTCGTCTTTACAGACATTAAATTATCAGAACTTTAGAACAAGTCTGACAATGAAACCTGGATCTATCTTGATTGAGATACATATATACACACACACACTTTTATATAGACATGTATATAGATTTAACTGTACTCCAAGCTTAACTGTATGACAGCCTTTCCACTCACCTCTTCCTACTGCATGAACATATGGTGGTGCTGCTCCCCGTATCTGAAAGCAAAGTGCTTCAGGACAATCTGGGATTTTAATAATCCTGCAAGTAAATCAAGGAGAAGAGAATGCAGCATTTTCAGTTAGGCTGCCAGAGCTCTGGGCAGCTCTAACAGCATCTTTCCCCGGCATTCACAACCGTGTTTGTGGTTAAATAAAGCACCCACGTAGTTTACAAATAAGTAACAAATAAGTAGATCTGAAGAAATCATCCAACTCCATCGTTGCTCCCCAAGGCAGATGGGAGATTCTCTTTGTTAATTAAAATTTAGCACTTCCAAATGTATTAATTCTGTGAGTAACACAGGACAGAGACTTTCTGGGCTATTTATATTCACTTCCATTTGTAGGCAGAAATTTCAGTGCAGCTGTGCTGACTTACACCAGCTGAGCATCTTTTCCATTAAAAAAATAAAAATAGACTGGACAAGACCTTCTGGACTAGAATTCAGCATCAAGTGCTCATTGAGACGTTCAATTGTATGGCAAATTGTGGCACTACAGAATCTAATAATGCTCAAGTGATTACCAGGTCGAAGCTTTATTATAAGATAATGGACTGAAAAACTGTAAGGGTTGATATCATTAGAGTAATCCAAAAATAAGCCAGGCTTTAATGGGGTGGAAATTGCTTTTCATCTGAGAAGTTTCACACCTGAGACACAATGATAATCCTTGTGCTTCAGTTCTATTTGCGCACAAGGAAGCCAAAAATTAACAGCAAATACAACAGAAAATACATCCCGACCTCTTCTAGAAGCACAAAGCTCATCACTAAAAGCAATCTTTCATTTCTGTCATTTGTTTTCTTCTTGAACAGCTTCTGCATAGGAAAATGTTTACACAGTTTTCACTATCAACTGTAGAAGAATTATTTAGTAATTGATGTTTCTAGATCATCTCTTTCTGCCTATCTTGGCACTTACTCTTTTGATTTGGTGGCTACCAGAAGCCTGAGGGGCCTTCGGGAGCTGAAGGACTGGTTCAGGATGGCTTCCACTTCTGAAAATGGGCGTAGGAATATTAAGTCCTCATTGATGGAATAAATTTTTCTTCCCATCTGCAGGCCAGCCATCTGCAATGGAACAAAACCACGGAAAACCTGGGATCACCGGCAGCATCTCTGAGCATTCAGGCTCCAAGGTTCAACAGTTCTCTACTTACGGATGTTCCTAGGATTACTGTCGTATGGAATACTGTATATACAAAGTTGGTTCATCATATCATTTGTCAGTCACCCTAAAGTTTTCTGCATTTACAGGAAACAAAGAGATTTCACCAATATCTGAATAAATATGCCACTCCACAGAGAAATCTGACAGTGCAATGGGTGCATCTTTGTACTTCTCTGCTATAGTTTTTTAATAGGACACTATTAAAAGGGGGTGGAGGGCATGGACAGACTAAAGAATAGGGGACTATAACAGACTTGCTGTGGTGACCAGTGAGATACAGAAGTGTGATGTCTCACAACTTACAGCTTAGGCACAGGGAGCCAAGGACATTTTTTTCACCCATGCAGACCCAATCTATACCTAGTCACATATGTAACCTGTTCTAAAGCAGTGATAAAAAACTGCTTTAAGTGCTTACTTTAGCAATAGAGATTTTAAGTTAAGATAGGATTTGAGAAACTTTGGTCTGCAATTCAATGGAAGTGTTTCTGCTATTTGTATTTACTTACATTGATGAGTTTATTATAAAGTAATAATTACTATATACATTTCTGAAGTCATTATGTTCTAGGCCTGATATTCCCAAAGTAGCTCCTGCATTTATAACATGTGTGAAATTAGTTAAACTCTTTGCATACCTGCAACCATTCTACCTGGGGGTGACATCTTTATATTCCTAACTTAGTGCCGGTGCATACAGGATACCTATCTGCAGACACAATCATAGCAAATCCATGCATGTATGAGGTACAAAGTCCCATATTAAACCCCACAAACTAGCAGCTTTCAAATAAAAATCTGCTACTCTGCTGGGATGTAACTAACCAGCCTAAGAAAGTTGAGACAGTGTATGTCTGAGATTAAAGACTCTTGCTCTCCCTCCCTCCTCAAATTTAAGTTCCTAATGAACCCAAGGTATGCGATCATCACATACATACTGATGTTGTCCTGTCACTTATGAAAGACACTCAGCAAGTCACCCAAAGATGCCAGATCACTTGGCAATTTACAGAAAGAGTTTATCACCACAGAAACTGTAGAAGGCACCCGATTTTCTATTAGTTATTATTAAAACAAATCAGGCTGTCAAAGGATGCTTTTGTACCTTTTTGAAGCACTGAAATACTCTTAGGTACCAAACCCAAAATATTAATGAATGTCAGATCTTACCTCTGCAGAAGACCCGCGTCGAACTGACTTCACCACAATAGCTTTGTTCCTTTCTTCTATGTCAAATCCATAGTCATCCTCTTCTGGTAAAATCTTAAAAAACAAGCACAAGGTAATGCTTCGTGACTATTGAGTTAGCTGGAAAGATGAGGATGGAGATGAGAAATTGGACTTTTCATTGCAAGCCATGATTGACACAGACTTGTATATCTAAAGGCTGAAAGGGACTACTAGGTCTTTTGGTCTATCTTCTACATAATATGAACCATAAAATCTAATTGAGTTATTTCTGCATTGAGCCCTTTCTATACTAAAGCAGAATTCTCAGAGTTACCCAGTTATGATCTGCAGTCTTTAAGAAGTGAAGAATGTATTCCTGCCCTTGAGAATCCATTTCAATGGTTAATTAACTCTTCTCGTAGAAGCTGAATTTGGTTTTAACATCTAGCCCTTCATTTGTCATTAGATCTTTCACTTTTAGATTACAGAACTCATCAATATTCAGTATTTTCCATTGGTGAATGTAGTTACAGATCAGAGTGTAATCATTTATCTGTTTTTTTAAATACATCCCACATAGCCAATAGGGAACAATCTGATTCCTTCTCAGCTATCAGCTTCAGAGAAATCGGGGATCTCGGGCCTATTATAGATAATACTAAATACTGCATAAATCTACATCGTTGTAGCCAGGCTAAAATTCTGGGTGACCAGTGAGAGAACAACTTCTGACATCCGTAGGTCCCTCCCCGGAAGAGCAGACACATGAGATTTGTGTTAGGGAAAAAATGAGACTCATGGCCTGTGCTCAGTTTGCACCTTTTAGGGTTGACAGGAGACTTGGTAGTTCTTGCTACTGAGAATCTGCTTCCTCTTGTGTGCACTGAGGTCACACAGACCTAGTTTGTAAATAGTTTTTAAAACCCTATCAATCATGGCAAATGCAGGTTTCACTTGTCCTTTTCTTCGTGGTTTGTTAACGAAGGAAAAAAAGCTGAACGACTCACTTCTCATTGCAAAAAACCAGACCAATCCAAAGCAAGCCTGGCCCTGGGTAAATGGACAAGTAAAACCATTTAAGAACCATCTGATAAATTAGAAGTGAGTTAAAAGGCAAAATAAAGCTATCTATGATCTAGCATGCCACTGGGAAAAAAATTACTGAGAATTAGTCCCTTAATTCTGATGATTCCTACACTAATTTAAAATACTGTCCCTTTTCCATGGAAGTCAATGCCAGCAGCTCATAAGCTTTGTCCTTTTGCCAGAGTTCACCTCAGGAAAAAAAGAGAATCATCCTTTCCAGCAGGACCCATACAGCTGTGTTAAAACAATGCATGACAGGATATGCACAGGGAAAAAATCCTCATCAGATGATGCTGAGATTAAGTGATGGACAGGAAAGTAAAAAGACTGAAAGAGAAGTTTGCCATTCCTAGATAGTTCTACCTAAATATTTTCAGAAACAATGCTATTTATGCATGTTTAATAAAAGGACAGCTTAGAAAATTTGGTTATCACTGGTTAGATTATTGACCTTCAGCCCAAATGTACTTGTATCGCATCCCATTAGGGATTAAGTAGAAAATTTCTAGGCTAGCTCTGCCCCCCAGTTCTCATTTTACATTTGAAGGGACTGTTCAGTTTCTTTTGCTGGATTTTGAAAGCATATGTGAAAAAGATACTGCAAAAATCAGAGGCTTTGATTTGCCAAACTTCAGAAGTCAGTAGCTACACAAACTGACACGGTCTCTTGGGTGCAGCTACCATTACTATGCATGAAGATCTTTAATATGCTATCATTTTTAATAACCTACCTTTCTCTGGTCATTAGTACTGCAAAAATGTGTTGTTTGAAAGCAAAGAACCAAAATACTTTTAAGAAACCCCAAATGCATCAACATCAGGAGTCTTATCACCGTGCAGTGAAGAAGGAACTCTCACGTTTTGCATACCAGCAGCACTGCTGTGCTGGGGACACTCGCTTATGTAAACGTAGACGACGGTTAATATTCAATATGCAATACCTGGAGGAGGCTATGATTCATTCTTTGTTATGAAGTAGTCGTACCTTGCAATTCCGCAACTGAACTCCATTCATCCCTAAGGAATCCAAAGCAATTAACTAACTTGCCATCTACAAGAATTATTTCTGTGCCCCTGAAATCCAATCAGTTTTTTCAATGTAAGGCAGCAGCTGTTTCATCTTGAAATACAACCATGTTAAAAAAATGAGACCACATGAAAAATAAGCATGGTTAATCAAATCCAGAGGGCACACGTAGTCAGGACATTCTCAAAGAGAACCGGGGGTGAGGAGGACACGACAACAAGCTATGCAGAGAATGGTCTATTATACCTGTATTATACAGAGGCAGGAACTCTCAGCCTACACTCCTGGGGACAGCAGCAGCAGCAAGAGGCAGCATGGGCAGATCAACCACCATTTCCTGAACTAGGGTCCAGGATGCACATCCTCCTCTCACAGCCTTCCCTACAGCTCTCCGGTATAAACTCTTCTCTGTTGGACACACCTGAACAGTCTGAGTTGGTTAAGAATTTCATAAGGAGCAGTGACTTCTCAGGTAACAGATAACATCAAGTCTGGATGCTTCACTAAACTGATGAGGTTTCTGTGGCCCTCAACAGCATTCATTTGAAAAGAGCTATTTTCCTGCCCAGGTTGTCCCAGTCTCCCCAGTCTTTCAAAAGCTCCACAGCTCTGGGGCACTAAAACATAATATGAAAAGACAGTATCTCTTCCCAGTGAGAAGCTCTAGAATCCAGAGCCATTCCTACTACTCTTAGCTTTAAACATATGCTTGGCACATCTGCAAAATAGGCTTAATATATACAAAATGACTCAAAATTTCTTCTGGTTTGTGACCTTTGAAACTGGGCACTGAAATTGAACCGTTCATTCTGAACAGTGGAAGAGTTACAGCCTAAAGAATGTTTCTCACTTCAGAGTTCACTGTAATTTTTAGTGTGTGAATCCACTCAAAGCCCTTATCTGGCCACATACACCTGGATGATGGATGCTTCTCATTACTGCCTGGCCAGCCTGTCTCCCTGGGAGACCAGGAATCCCTAGAGGATGGGCTCTTATTAGTGGTTCCTTTCCCAGGGGTGTTTTAAAAATCAATGACTTGAATTCCCAAGCTACGACAGACTGTGGGATGCTAGTACAGTGAAGAACAAAGGGAAAGCTCATTTTTGCTCTCTCTTTGCTGAGATTTTGCAGAGTTAGGTAATTTTATATTGGCACAACACACAAAAATAATTGTCCTGGAATGATTAAAGATAGAAGAGATTTTTATTAAGTATGGCTTTATTTGAATAATACAAATTGCTATATTTATGATTAGGAGAAATGAATTCTACGCTTGCATAAGAATTTTACGGTGAATGCCATGTTTACTGAATTAGCTGGTTTAAACTGGAAAGGACATGAATTTAAATGATAATGCCACCTACTATCTAAAAATCATAATCTCTAGAAATTGCTGGAAATGCTGTTCTTTTGAGATTATGTAAGCAATAAACTGGAGTTTGCTGGGGACTCCAGCACTGTGTGTGCATTAAACCTCTTGGGCAGCTGTGAGAGAAGCCCATCTCGATGTGTGACATCGAGAAGCTCTCCATGTGTGACACCCAGCTCTAAGCTACCAGCTTTACTTCGTGCTGTGGTTGGTTTGGATTGACAAGGAGAGTTGCTGAGCACAAGTTAACAGAACACTGCAGTAACCAAGTCCCAATGCTTGGAGTCAATCCAAAATCCAAATTCTCTTCAGCTATGCAAAGAATGTTGTATATTTTTTCAGTTTGTCAAGATTTATTTCCTTCAATGAGAAACAATTGCACAAATAAATAATTACTAATTTTTATTTAAAGTGCTTTTTTTCAGAGTGAAAGCATTTTTTCCCTTGGCATTTCTGTTGCCATATTTGCCAAGGTTTCTGTTCTTTCCTGTTTTCAAGAGCAACCTGTAATAAACTTAGATGAAGGGGAAGGGGAAGCTATCCATTAAACAGCTAGGATTTTGTAGCAGTAGAAAAGCATGTTTCAAAAGCCAGTGCTGAAGAAATTCCATTAAACTTCCTATGGTGGGACCAGGGGATGGGAAGGATCAATGCCCTGTCATGAGCATAAAGAGGCAAGTAGTGATGTTCCACAGACTGCAAAGCCTCAGGATTCCTGCTGCTCGTAACTGCTAGACACACAGTAAAACAGAAGCCAGGCACGTTTATTTTGTGGGTGAGTGTAATGCCCTGATTGCACTGCTATTTGTGCGGTCTTCACAGACATTCAGGGGATGGCTGATTTATTTGTGAACATGAGGGCAACTCAACTGCAGTGTGACTGCTGCTCATTGGGCAAAAATCTATGTCCTCTAAGGGGGAGACTCCTTTCTCAGCATGTGCTGTTGATTTCAGATCATTTACTTTTTGAGACGGGACTGCACTGTGACAGGGGCTGACTGATGCACTTCAGAACTACGGTAACAGTAATACTAAAATTATTCCTGTTGCAAGTATTTCAGTTACCAAAGCATGGAAGGACCAATTAGAGATTATGACTAATCACTAGTAAGTAGGCCATGTGCAAGGACTGCTTGTTTGGTCTGTCTCTAGTGAATACTAATAAATGATTATTACATTAACAGAAAAGAATAAAGAAACTTTAAATCCCTCATTTCACAGCTAATATATCATCACTGGGTTCTGCCTTGAACTGACAGAAAAAAGACATATGAATCAATGTGTTTCCTCAAGCTCTTGTTTTGATAAGGTGGAAAATTAAGAATACCTGAAAAATGGCAGTTTCACTGACTTACACGAAACTGATTTTGCAGTGCTTTGCAAATCACAATTAAAAAGCCCCACAAATTGTAACTGCTTCCATTTATCCTTGTGGAGACTTGTTGGATAATCATATTAACCCGACACTCCAGTCTCTGGCACTGGATGCGGAGAGGGATAATTTGGAGGGACCATGGTGTGTTAAATATTACTTCTGGCCATTGAGACACACACAGATTGGTCTCCTGGGAGACAAGACAACACGAGGCAGTGACGTTTTTGTGAACCACAGGAAAAATTTGCCCATATAGTGGACACCTCTGGATCTTTTCCAACAATTCTGCTTTTCTAGTTTCTGACTCAAGTTTTTATCCTGCTCCTAAATTCTGCCAGTGTTCAAAGGGAAGAAAATGTGGGCCTGGAGCCACTGGCAGTAAATGGGGATCTCAGAACAGAGTTTGTACCAATCTGACTACCAAATCCAATTAGCATTAAAATAATCCCAGTGCAGTAAGGAATTTGATGACATTCAGTGAGGTGGGAATCTGGAGATAACAGTAATGTTGCAAAAGTGTGAACGTAAAGAACAGTATTGTTGGAAAATGGTTTTCATAAACAAAGTAAAGCTGATACCTGAGCTAAGTATTGTTATAAACAAATTTATCACAGTATCTGTATTATTCATACCACTGAGACAATGATGCCCTGAAATATCTCCGTGATTACCAGTCTCTTGCATCTGACTCTACTTCACATGTAATGGTGGTTAAATGTGATGGCAGACCTCTCCCAAGACAGCAGTGCCCATTGCTTTCTCCTCTACCATCCCAACACTGTGGTGCCTGCTAAGACATGATCTCCTGCTCCCAGCTCACTTGCAGGCTCTCTCAAGGGATTCATGATAACAGAAAGGGGTTGGGCTGTGAACTGGATGGTCATATCTCTGAGTCTCCTCTTTTCTTGAGACCTAGCAGAAATAGGCAGGAACTTAAATGCAGTTGTATGTTTGTGTGTGAGCTGTAAATCCAAAGCTCCCAGGCAGTGCTGTAGGATGGTTACATGCTACAGAAGAAAGCCTGCAACTTACAAATTTTCCTTGCTACTAGAATAAACTGTGTAGTCTGCCCAGTTAGGAAAGTTAAAGCTACAGAAGTCAGAGCTCTACAGTAAGATATCTCAAGAATTGCTATTTATGCAGTGAAGAAAAATCTACCTATAGGTGCAATTCGCCATTTTAATTCGATTCTATCATTATTTTCCTTATCAGTCTCCTCTAATATAAAACACCCCCAGTTTCACAGAAACATCAAGGTTTACTTGACATATTTCTTACCAGAAGACTCTTTCCCAGGATGTTTTCCACGAGCTTGAAGTCATTACGTAATTGTTTGCTTTTGGAACTGGTGCCTTCCATCTCCTCATCAGCATAAAATCGAAAATATAAGGATTCATCCTTAAATTCACTTTTCTCCAGGACTGGAAATAACATATGAAATACATACATGCATTTACACAGAGAAAGAGAGAAACAAACAAGTAGTTAAAGGAAGTAATAAATATTTTCCCAGTCTTTGCAGAATAAAGACCAGATGCATCCCTACCCATCTATTCAGCTCTGTTTTTCTAAGTTATTACTGTGTTTCAGGGGTATACTTTTCCTCACAGTGCATAGTATCTCAGGATACGATGTTTGACCTCCCTGGCACAGAGAATGCATATAAAATGCAAAAGATCCTCTTGGATGAAAGATGCTATTCAAAACTTTATGCTCCTTTTCCATGTCAAAATGAATATGGTAAAATTATAAAAGGAGCAAAGAAGGGTAAAATGGTTGTTTAAAGGTAAGTGAGATGGTTAAACAGAGCGAGGCTTTTCAACCTAAAAAGGAATCGAGAAGGAAATGAGACTTAAAAAATCCTGAAAGCATGACCAAGTTCTTTACCACTGGATGCTTTATTAAACAAACTATGTTTTACTGTTAGGACTTCGTATGTGTTATTTGATACTTATACAGATGTGGTTTGTTTACTTCCCCAGTTTAGTAGCAACATCACTGAGGGTGTATGATATCTACCCTGGCAATTTGGCACTTCAGATTTGGAAGCTTCAGAGATTCAGCACTGAGGACTGAGCTTGTGGTCCAAGTGGCAAGAAATAGGTGATTTTACTTTGTACCTGATATTTCTTGGTGATATTTCAGGACAATACTGGGCTTGTGCATTGGTCTGATGGCTCTGAAATAGATGCAGTGAAAAAGCATACCTCTTCTAGATTGTCTAATCACTTCAGAGCTCATCATAAAGATTAGCAAGGGCATTCACTCAGGAAGGTAGGTTTAGATATTTTATGTAAGTTCTAGGACTGCTTTTTAGAAGGACCTGCTGGGATGCCTGCAGTTGTGTACATATCAGCATGTATGGCACAGCCTATAGAAAAGGGATTTTCAGACAGTCAGCTAATCTGACTGAAGTAAAAGCTTTAATTGGCTGTGGGAAGTAATATTGATGCATTACCATGATGCATGAAGCCATTATTGCAGAGTCCAACACCCAGTGCGACAGCTTCCTCCCGAGTCTGACAGTCTCCCTAGAAACAAGAGGATAAATACTACATCTCAGAATGACTTCCTAAGCAAAATTATTCCCCTTCCCCACTGCATAGCTTGTGGCTCTGAAATTAGCAGGATGCTCCTTGTACAGAACAACAGCAAGAAATTAAAAGAGCTACCCCACTGCCCAAATCTCATTCATTTCCATATATAGCATCTCTTGCCTGCTACAGGAATTAGGAGGACAAAGACCAGGATTCTGGAAAGTAGTTGTTTAACCCACAATGGGACATAAAGCTATCTCAATTTAAAGACTTTTTATTTGCAGTCATAGTGTTGCACTTTAGGACCCATTTGCCACAGACAACAGAACTCAGTCTGAGAGTGAGAAGTTGGGAGCTCTTATCTGTACTCAACCAAGGGGAGAAAAACCTGAGTAAACCCAGCGTACGTGAACTCCAAAGGTCAGGCTGGTTAAAGCTGCAGTGGCATTCTTTTCTTACACAGCAGACTTAAGAACAAAGGCGTCAGTTTCCCACTATCTGAAGCCCTGACTGCGGTATTGCAAAACAGGTAGCAAAGGTGACTTCCAAAATTTACAAATTTCCCTGAATTGCCGTTGGTTTTCATCTACAACTCAGGTAAACAGAAGAAACGCCTAGTTTCACGTATCTGCCAATTTGCAACCAGTGATGACTTTATAAACATGCTGGTTGCACTTTATAGGCAGAAATATAAGTTCTAAATAGTGCTGGTAAAAATCAGCAGGTACTATGGGTGCTACCTAGATGAAAAACCCTGTTAACACAGGTCATTTGATGCATGTTTACCTGCTTCCCAGTCCTCAGATGGGCACAGGAGAACCTGGAATCTGCTATCTCACTAAGAGCAGTAGGTCAGCAGATTCCAGCAGGCAGGGGACTTGCTTTGGCAGAGGAGCAATTTGAGCATAATACTGTCAGTTCTACTAAATCAGAAGCTCTATCCTACCCAAGGATCACGCCTTGTCACAAGTATCACACCTTCCTTTTCTCCCTCCACCTGGAGAACTAGATACCTGAAGCTCTAGCAGAACTGCAGTGCACTGACATTGTTCTACACAAACCAGCTTGCATACCGAGAGCCCTCTGATCTTGTCAGTAGAACACCACTCCCACTTAGGTCCTGCTTAGGAGATTAGTAGCTGTTTGACAGGCAAATACTGGCAAAGAACATTGCTATGGTGTAAAGATACTATTTAAACACAGGATAAAATAGGGTCGGCTCTTGCCACTCAGCAGCACTACTGGCTCTTGAAGAGAGTTTCTGAAAGGCATGACACTTACAAATTAAGAACTAAATATTGTTGTCTCCGTAAGACAGAAAAACAAGGCAACTCTGGAGGAAGTGCATGATTAGATGATAGCACAAGGACAGCCAAGGGAAGGGCTTTAATAAACCTTAAGTTTAAACTTTTACTATAAACTAATTTCAAGTGTTCGTAAGTCCTCCCTTTCAACACTCACATTCTATTACTTTATAGGATAAAAGGGTAGTTTATTTTATAGAGGCTGGGATTTAAAAATCTCATTTATTCTTTCAACTGTAAACAAACTGGAGGTGAAATGCCTCCTGATGTTACTCTCTTAGGTTTTAGGAATTTACTTTTTTTTTATTGGCAACAAATCTTTGTGTAGGAAGGCTCTAAACCAGACTTTATTTGGCTGCTCCTGATGATGTTAACTTGGCCTTAAAACATTCCCCTAGCAAAACAACATTCTCCAACGATAAAATACGATTTAAAATAGATCATTTCAGCTCACCCATAAGTACTTCTAAATGTTATGTAGCAATCTGTCCAAAGACAATGAAACCAGTAAAAAAATCTTAAGGAAAAAGAACCACTTACAATCAATAATCTTGACAGAATGCGTCTCATAACTTTTCCATACAGAAATGGAATGTGAAACAGTATATACTTGTTTGACAAGGTAATTCAGGTTTATTCAAATACAATCACTGAATTTGAGTCAGTAGAAGTATATAGTTTACAGTAAGTATCACAGTCCAGAGCACACTATTATTATTACTATTACTACAGCAACCATTACTATTGTTATTATTGTTGTCTAGTTCTGGTAATTACATGATATCTAAAGCCCTAATCATGGTCCATGGTTGATTGCTTTGAGATGTATAAGCCCAGCAACTAAGATGATCTCTCACCTAGATTGTTTACAATCCACATGTAGGAGAAAAGAAAGCAGATGAACACAGATAAGAATAGCAACCAAAACACATTGTAATATTTTGCTGACATCATGGAAGAGAAGTTTTAAGATTATAAAGTGCTCCTTCCCATTTGGAAGGAAGCCTAAGGTAATGCAATGCACAGAGATGCAATACATACTGCAATAGAAAAAACAAGTGGATGGAAGGAAGGATGAATGGAAAGAGAAGATGCCCAACTAGAGCAAAAGTCGTAAAGAATATTACTAATAGGTTTCTACAGTGCATTTGTCCCTTTACTTCCATTCTACCTTTCATAACATTGCCTTTAAGTTTCTTAGACTGAGGACTGGGGATTCAACTGGTAGTGTTTTATCACAGTTCACTTCTGGAGATCTGGGTATAAATCCTCAATCAGATGACAAAAGTACTGGGATTGTGGCAGTGCAGTCTTTTAGTGCACTCTCAGTAGCACCTAAGATTCTGCGAAGTACCAGAGCTCTGACATTTGTGACATCTCTGTTCCTCTTTGTTCTCAGCCTACTGGCAGTGAGAGAAAGATCAGGTTGTAAGATGAGTTTGAGAGGGTCCAGAATCAATGACAGAACAAAGCTCTTCCCCTTAAGGATAACATCTAAATGCATATAGGGACTATAATATAATTCACAGACACTTTCAGACTAAATCCATAGATATATGTATCAAATATTTCTCCTTTTATCCTTGTTACGTTCAAAGGGTCACTAAAGTATTGCCTGTGGAGAACTCTAATATAGCCCTGTTTTCCAAGATTTGACTTTGTGCCATCTCCAGTCAGCACTTACGCTCATATGTGCTTCCTTCCATCACCATATTTAATGCTTATTTTAGTATCTCATGCACAATTGGCCTAAGACGTACTATAGAAGTAACTGCAGTAGGATTCAGCTATTGTAAGAGCTATAAACAGTAAAAAGACATCAATCAAATTAGGTATTAAATCTCCAAGTCATTAGAAAATCACTTGATCTTCCTCTCTCACATGCAAAAACTCCCTTGTAGTGAATAATCTGTGCTAGCATATCACAGGGTAATTACTAATAAACCCAATAGTCAGAGATGCTCAGCTCCTGCAGACTCCCTGATCCCCAAAGAGCCACAAATGCACTGCAGGTTTCATTACAGAGCTCCTAATGCCTATCCAGCCCCAGACTTTGAGTGCATACAGTACACAGGGGATAATAACATGTATCACATTTGAATACAACTGTTCAAACATGCACATGATTAAGTTTTGCTGAGGACCGAACTCACCTTTTGTCAGAAGTACAATAACCAACAATTTCCAGGTAGGAGGATCAAGGTACAAAATACAACTGACACCATTCCTTTGATTATAAAATGGTTCTTAGTCTTTTGCTCTGTTCAGTTTATGGGTATTTGTAAAGGCTCAAGGAAATGAAAAACATTTTTCCTATTAGGGAGGGCTCTCAGTGACATTTGCAGTCTAAATTGCAAACAGAAATGAAGAGGAAGGAAAATGGGGAAGGAAATGAGCTACCTTTTTTCCTGACCAGGAGCTCATGTTTTAATCCACTATCTGAGTCTTTCTACAGCCTACAGCTCTATGATTAAGTATTATATTGGCCAAATTAGCCTGATTACATCTCTCTTCTTTGGCCAAAGCAAACTTCCCCCCTCCCTTTTCCCCCTCAGCTTTCCATGAAGAAGACCCAGTTAAATTACATGTAACCGATGTGACAACCTTAATACTAATATCTTTGCTCTCCTTTCTGCTTTTAACAGGAAAACAATTGACTACTCCATTCTCATTCAGTTATTTGGCAGAGAACAACCTTAAATCATATCAATCTTCTTAATGTAGGGGGATGTCAAACGCAATTGCAGGAAACAGTTCTGAAGGACAACATCCCTTGTTGTGAGAGGCCTGATTCTCATTCAAACCACTCTCCCTTTATGTCATTTTGGCAGTACAGAACTTACTGTGACTGTGAATCAGAGCATCCACGTGTAAGACAAAACCAGAACCTGCACCTTACCGATGGTGATCAACATGGCACACTCTCCCTTTAGACTGCTTTAGACTATCAAAGCTGAATTTTTCATTTCTCAAGCTAGAGGCACTTCTCTGTAATAACAAGGTGAATGTGGAACAACTACAATTTCCAAAGACAACAGTGCAGTTGTTGGTGTAAAACTCTAGATTCATTTTTCATTCGGATCATACCACACCTATACTGCATTAAGTGAGATCAACATTGCTTTAAATGTCTTCCAAAAATCACAAGAAGCAGGAAAGATCCCCAAGAACAGCCAGTTCACCACTGCTAAGGCTAACAAAGAACTTTCTTCCTTTTTATGCTGGCAAACACCAAGTTTTCACCAAACGAACAATAACAGAAAGCATAAGTTCAAAGAATCAGATTATGTTTACTTATGTTGTAATATTCTCTAGATAAATGTGTTTTATTTACTTTTAAATGGAACTGATGAATTAAGCTCCTTGTCAAAGACAGCAGTATCTTGACATTTTCTTACCTGTGCAATAAGCCAATCCACTAGTTTACTTGCAGGGATTACTGATTTGTAGGTCTTTAGGTGGTAGTCACGGTCTCTAAGAAAGGAATTCAGGGAAAATCAGAACAAAAAGGTAAACATTTCTTTAACACTCTAAACCTCCACATACTGTTGTAACTGACTACTATTAAGTTGAGGAAAGAAGAAATGTAGATGGGGGGAAAAAAAAGAGACTCCCAGCCACAAATTAATGAATAAGAAGCAGATATCCCTCATCTCTAGAAGAAAAGCCCAGCTTTTAAACTTTTCTAACAACCTGAGTGAGGAATATATTTCAGATCAATACAGAGCAGTGTTACTTCAAATTTCTCTAGATGTTGTTTCAAGCCATCTTCAGTGAGCTCATACTCCTGCCAGAGGCAACCAGGACATGCTTTTCACAGATGTACCGAACCGCTGCTTTAACTCAGGTCAGAATATTGCCACCACTGGCTCTGTTGAAAGTCATGTTCTTCTATCTGAAAGTCATCTTCTAGTTTCTACCCTAAATCCATTTGTGTCCTGTTTACACTTACTGGCTCAATGCCAGCCTCATCTATAAGCTTAAACAGTTCTTCTCTAGTGTTTACCCATCTATATATTTATAGATGGTGACTCTATATATTCTCTGTGGTCCTCTTTTTGTTGGGCTCACTGAATTAAGCACCCTTCAGCCTACTGTGTCAAACAGAGATTCTCCTGATTCTCACCTGTTCATATTTTACTTTCTTTAGCAAAATATCAGAGGCCAGACACAGAATACACAGTGTGCTTTTATGGCATTACATAATTTCAGCCACAGTAAATAAAAAATGTGTTGCATTCATGCCTTGCAACACAACTTGCACCACCTCATACATTGCTCTTGTAGAGAGCAGCACTGTTCCTGAAGTAAGGAAAAGAAACCCTATTGTAACTTGCTGCTGTTTGCTGTTTTCTTCCATTCCTCTTCTCAGAGCCATGGAGATAATTGATGGTTTTAGCCTTTCATAAAATACTTGTAAAGAATTTTTTGATACAAATATAAGAGGACTGTGTGGCTCCGGACATTGGGCTCTAGCACCTTTCACCTCCAGGTCACTGGATTTAATCCAGGCTCATGAGAGAATGAAAAGCTCTTTCCATTTTAAGGCTGTTTACTGGCTCATGTGAAACAAGTTTAGTGGTCTTGATCCAGTTCCTAGTTCCATATCACAAAAGACATTACCACAATTAATTTGCATTAATGGGTTCCCTCTTGTTGAGAGTCTCAGTAGCGAAGCCAAATGCTGAATGCACCATGAAGAATTAATTCCTCTCTCACCCTTGGAGGTGGTCCTATTTCAAGCTTGAAGTCCACTGGCATGGCTGTGGAAAGAAGCTTTCACAGACACTGACTGTTTTACAGTCCGGATGTATCTATACAGCATTTCAAGGGAAGACTTCATTCTTCAGCTCTGTCAAATCAACCTCTTTCATTGGCACCACACTACTTGGTATTTCCTTTTTTCTAAATTTCTAACATCAAACTACCATCTAAAATTCATCCTACTCACGTCCTTTACTAATCATCTACAGATACAAATATGTTGTGACTGGCTTGTGTAAATACCAGCACCAGAGATGCCTGTGTGTTTGCGGAATGCAGGGTGTGAGGAATTAGAAAGGGAAGCAGGAGTTTCAGAACTTGGAAAAAACGAAACAAACCAGAAAACCCATGACAGCATTTCCAGAAATCTGTGTCCTCAGAACAAAAGCTTTCCTCGCAGAGCTTACACACATTTTTTGACTTCTCTTCCAGTAATGTGCTAAACCCAGCACAACACTGTGGGAGTTTTCTGCGCAATTTTTCCCTCTCACACTCTTATCTTGAGAAAATGTGCTTTGAAATGTCAGAGCAATAAAGGAAAAGCATTAAAATATTGAGTATTAATCAGAAGGGGTTTCCAGATTGTGAGAAGCAACTCCCAACATATTCATAGAGATGCTGACATTGGGCTAAAGTTCTGAATAAGCTGGCATCAGGATCTTGGTCCAAGGCCCAGTCTTTCACTGCTTGTACTTAAATGCTTTGCAGGATAAATATTTCAACATTAGTTCACTGGCTTTTCCCCCCATTTCAATTTAGCCTGAGCAAGAGCAGAGCACGGATCCTAGAAGGTCATCCAGAACCACAAACTACAGGTGAAGAATCAAACATAGATGTGGGAACCACAAAAATTTTGGCAGAACCTTGCTGCCTCACAGGAACTAGAGGAATATAATATTCTTCACAGGGTCTAGCCCATCTATGCTGTCCATCACATGTGTAAGTGGGAGCAAGTTCTTCCATCCTCACAACTTCCCTGAAAATCACAGACATATTCAGAACCTTCTCTGCATCTAAGATTTTTCAAAATGTTTTACTTTTTCTGTACCAATCCCCAAAGTAGCTTTGTTTCCTGTGGGATCTGTTCTCTTGTCCTCCAAGTACATCAGTGTCAGAGTTTACTTCAAGAGAATTATAAAGACAAAGGCTAAGTGGAAACTCCCACGTTTCCAGGGAAGACAACTAAGCAAAAGTACATCCCAAGGCTGCCCACAAAATAACTCAATTTTGAACTTCATGATTCCTCCAGATCCTCTTGGCCCATGCACCTGCTCCTCCAAGCAGGTCTGCTGATTTACTAGAAGGAAGGTCGCACCAGAAAAATCAGCCTTATCAACGTTGCTTAGTAAGATTGCAGGGATCAGCAGTCCAAAGATGACAGATAAAACAGTGGTCCAAAGGCACAGCAGAAAGTGTAAGCTTGGCACAAATAACATGGCTAAAATTTAGCTCTTCAGGCTAACATTAGGCTTGTCAGAGGCAAAAATACATGTTAGGAAGATATGAAAGGATGACAGCCTAGGAGATTCAGTTTTCTCACAAGGAGATAAAAGGAAGAGTGAGTAGGAAAGAAGAGCCTAAACATAGTGAGTACGTTAAGTCTATCCAGAAGGATCCTCAAACTTCTGAGAGTCTGCTATTTTTTACTAGTGATGCACAGTTTAGATTCACGCTGTCACTAACAAAGATTAATCCTGATAGGAGAAGATTCTCCAGCTGGGATTCTATTACAAAAATAGCACACTGGTAAAACACCACAAGACAAGCCTATGGCAGCTACTTTGTCCTTGCTGATTCCCTAAAGCATAACTACATCCCTTTCAGGTTGTGGGTAACCTGAGGGCAGGAAAATTTTTTTGAGCTTCACTTACCATTATTCCTGCTCTGCATGTGCACTGCTATCTCAAGGGGTGAGATGTGTATGCACACACATGCATATGCATAACCATTTTGCCTACCAAGGGCTGCATCATGCTTTCCTGCTTTCTCCATATCCTTCAGGCTAACTGAAATCTCTACTACTGTAGGACAGCTATTCTGGGGAAGAAAAGAGATCTAATTAGGGAGATTTATAACTGATGAACTGTAACTATCTTTGCAACTCCTTTTAGCAAGACAATGCTCAGTGAAACAATTGTACAAATCAGGGACAAGAGGTCAGTTTTGCTGAATTTGGGACTCCAGCCATGCCCACCAGAGGCCTTTTTTTTGCCTTATCAGGTTTTTTTGTATGTAAAAATTAAGTTCTTTTAAGTGAAAATGCCTAATTTTCAATCATAAACAGCTGAACAGAACACATAAATGGTTTAGGGTAGTTTCCATTATAGGCCAGAAATGTTCATCTGATGTCACAATAAGGGCAATAACACTTGAAATCGCCTCCTGGGATCTGGGAGGACAGTTAACTAGTGCTTGCAGATTATATCAGTCTTCTGAATGTATTTTTATAGCCAAATTCTGAGGATTCCACCCAGAATTTTCAGGGGCTTTCCAAATTACAGCTTCAGGTTTTATTTTACTTGAGAATGTTTTTTTGTTCGTTTAGGGTGCCTTGAATCACACTGGAATCTGTTTACATCACTTTAGCATCTGTTTACATTTTCTATGACCCAAATAATACAGCAGCTACAATCACACCACACAATCTGCCCTGAATCAGTAGTCACTTACTAATCTCACCCACTGTAACTCACAGAAAATACCAGAGAAAACAAATAACCTAGTGCCATGCTAACGGCTCTTGTGAACTGATGGAGGAAGCAAATGTCAGGAAGACTGTTAACCCCAGCCTTTCACTCTCCCGGAACCCAGTTCCAACATTTTTTAGCAGAAGTACAACTACAGATCTAAACTGTGGAGATAGAAGGGTAGTAAAAGAGCCAAGAAAATCCAGAAACTTACTGTTTATAGCAAGACAGAAGACAGATTTTAATAGTAACTTGGTGTCCTTTTAGCAAAGTCTGGTAACATATACAAAAGGATCATGAAGATGAACTTACTTAACCACTGGAGTATATAGGCAGTGTAGTCGGCAGTAGAGCCTCACACCCTGAAGAAGGAAAGATGCATGGTATTATCACTTTTTTCCTTTTCGAAGAAACACTGACTAGCTAAAGCTAGCAAAACCTGGACACTGATGTCTCTACTCAGCTGGAATTATCTATTGATTAACTGTTTTTCAAAACAGTTCCCTTATCTTCTGCCAAACATTCTTTCTTCTTTCTGCCTCCAGAAGCCAAAAAAAAATAAATCTGTTTTTATCTCTAATCACCTCCATTCCAACATTTTTCCATTAATCCCTCCTCACAGTTAACCCATGAACTAATGTCCAGAAGAAGAAATCCAATTTATTAAAAGGTATGTGGATAGATATGGGATCAACAGAACTCATTTGACATACAATTATCAGGAACAGCAGTTACATATTGATCTCTTCTATCTGCCTGAACCATAATGCCCAGTTCTTCAGCAGACATGCTGTGTTATAGCCTACTGCTTTCTTTTAAGACCCTTTCTTACTATATTAGGATTGTAATGAGCAGTTTCGTGCGCAGTCATGACTGTATTATTGCTAAGCTTTGCTTCCTCTCCCTAGAGTGAATGTCTCCTATGGCATTAGGATGGATAGCTTAATACAACAAGGATTAACAGCATTAAGGATCTCCTATATGACAGGACATTGACATTCAGAGGTGGAGCAAACTCTTCTGATACAAATCACAAGGTTCCAAATAAGAATGATAATACAAACCTTGGACATGATGTCTTCCAATTCACTTCTTGGCTTGTATGTTCCATCATCATAGCGAAATCTGTACATCACCTGCTCATTCTTAAACTGGTGCTTATCTGAAACTAACACACCAGCATCATAATTAAAACTAGTCTTTTCTCCCCTGCCATGTTCTGCATAGGCCAGTTGGTACATCTACACCCAAGGATTTGCTGGTATCTATAATTTTCTGAAGACACCACGCAGTTCTCTTCTAGTTAAACACCAAATGCTTCAATTTCAACATTCAGGTGAGTTTAGCAGCAAAATGCACATTGAAGGAATACACTATATAGGTCTCAAGTCACCAGTGGTCTACATTTCCGTACAGTCTCCTGGCAATCAATTTAAATAGGGGAGCTATTTAAATTAGGCTACTTTTGCTCCAATACCCTCAGCAAGATGCATCAGGTTTATTTTTAATGTCACCTTTAGTTAAGAGTTCCTGATGTTACTGTCTCGTACGACAGTTACTGCTAGACATTGAAAGATATTTCCAATGCTGTATTTTCTTAAGGAAATACCCCTTGAGCTTTTGGTAAATCATTAAACATTAAAGTATCTCATTATGTGTCTTCCTGTGTAGAAAGAACTTAAAACTTAAGCACCATCTTGAAGCCCTTACCCCTATTCCACATTAAGCAATCTTTTATCTTGTTTTCACTTGGCATAACATTATTGTCTGGTGGAAACTGCTGATCTCTCAGCCTGCCTGCAAAACGGCCACAGAAGATTGCTAAACGCTGAGCATTGTGCTAGGTGCTGAACTCTATGTGTTTTATCACTCATTTTCCTCAGTATCTCCTTTAATTCTGGCTATTTTATCTTTTTAGCTAGAACTGCTGATGTGCAAGTTCTGGTACCTGTCAGAGAGAGCAGAAGTGATCAGAGCCTGAGCTGCTGTGTGTCAGACATGAAAGACACTTTCTGCAGACTCAATTCTCAGTTGGATATAGAAATACAAAATCCAGAGCATGCAGACACTCAAAGAAGTCGATAGCTTAAGCAGCTCAGAGATTCCACTGTGCCCAAATAGATATACACCAAATCCTGCAAATTGTATTTTATTCTGTGAATATATCACCAAAAGCAGAAATCTTCTTTAAAGACCAGAAAATCCTATCTAATGAGGGATAGTCTTAAGAATTTCTGGTCTTTGCCTTCTCAACAATTATCCTACCCACTCTGCAAGGGGCAGACTAAATCTCAAACAGCATCCTGGTTCTTTCAAGTTTTTGAGGAAGCATCTCATGCTACTTTGGTCATGCAGCACTTCCATATGCGCTGTACTACTCTTCTAAAATGCCCTTCAACACAACACTTCGAGGTCATCTGCTGGGTGTGATGAAGAAATATGATGCATCAGTGTTTGCTAGCTGATTGCCTAATCAACTGGAAAGATCAAATACCACAACAAACCCTCCATCATCTCTTTTCTTTATGACAAGCAATCTCATTAGACTAATGACCCATCATCTGGAGCCCCTCCCTTTGTTTGTACCTGTGCCCCACTGTAAAAGAGCACTGCTCAGCTATCTTCTGTGTTGCTGATGTCTCACATGGAAAGCTGTATTTATTGATCACTGCAGATTTTCAAACATGTAGTAGAAAGGAATACACACCTGATACAGTCCTCAACAAAGATGTTGCAGAGAAATCAAGCAACTGCAGGCATACACACTTTCAGGATACCCAGCAAGTCCTGTTTTCATGACATAAATTTGCCCACTCATGAATGGCAAAAGTCATTAAACATTTTGAGGATCTGAAGAGTATGGTGCAGGAAAGTACTTGAACATCATGGGAACATCTGCAGTCAGTTTTCCACCCTCATTTCCAGGGCATTACCGAAATCTGACATCTGTTTATGGCATGGAGCACTCACCATGATGAATGATTCCATTTTCCAACAGTGCCTGTCCCAGGTTGACCCCTTCCTCTGGTTTGCTTATCTCTCCAATGTCTGTGAGCCACGATACAAACTCACTGCAAAGGGAAGCAGAAGAGAAACAATTAGCTTTTCACTCTGAATATAAGCAGACACACGTCTCTGCAAGCCATCAGGAGACTTCCTCCTTGAAACAAGTGTGAAAACTGGTTTAAGTCATGATAACTCTAGTAGGTGGATTGATTTCATACATTTCTGGAGGAAATGCTCTGCTCAAGATCTAGATCTCCTAGCTATGACTCTTCCCACTATTTCCCCCCTCGTTCATCATAATTAGCATGCACACAAAAGGAAAAATGACAGGGTTGGATCTATCAGGATGCTACAAAACCTTATTCTATTGAGCAATCCAGACATCCAAGGGGGATGAAAAGAAAGGCAAAATTAACTGATGACCTGAAAAACAACAAGTTGAATACCAGAGAAAACAGATAGTTTTACCCAAGCTATTCCTCCAAGCAGAGTTTGGGGTCTTAGTTACATATGCTCACTGTTCTTCACTAGGTCTGCATTGCATTGGCTTTAATGGAAGCATAGTAGGACTTAGGATAGAAGATTCAACCTACTTAATTCAAGCATAGAGCAGTAAGAGAGAGCACAAGTCCCACTGACAGGTTAATTTAAGGTCATTTACTGGAGCTGGTGCCTGGCAGATACGTACACGATGCTTCTAATTTATAGACAAAAAGTGCCAAGTCTGTCTGCTCATGCAGCACAGAACAAAACCTCTCTATGGAGAGGGGCAAAGCTGCACATATGGGCAGAATAAAAGCCAAAAATTGATAGATATGTAGGATGTTACTCAATTAGAAACAGTAAGTACAGAAAAGCAGACATTGCAAGCCTGATGAATCCAGCAATGCCAAAACCCTAAGGGGCTGAGCTGTTTGCCAGATTAATTGGTGATTATACTAGAACTGTGTTAAATTCATGGAGAAGAATAAAAGGAATATGTGAAAGTAGAGTGACATATGGGAAATCTAAGTTCAATAAAACCCTTGTCTACTTGCCAATGCGCAGCGGGTTGCGGCTTATCAAAACCAGTATCCATGCCTCTACCTTTGGGCTCTAAATGAAGTATTTTTAGTATCTTCATGTCTATCAGACCTGACTCATCTAAGCTGTAGGTAGCATTTGCATTTTGCCTTTAGAACAACAACAACAACTTCTGTACTGAAAACTCTGGTTTGCTGAGGGGCTACTCTGTAACTGTCACAGTGCTGAAAAAGCAGCAGAATCTATTCAGCTATGCCAGGAGAATCCCATGGAAACCAGCAGAGTTTTGTAAAACTCCTAAAATCAGAGTACTGTAGTGGTGAGTTAGACATTCTATCTCCTAAGGAAAGCTCATTCTCAATTTCCCAGTGATTCTGAACTGTTTCTAGAAGTATTTAAGAGCTGAAACAGAGTATCAACTGCAGAAGGAGGAGAAGCAAGAACGATCCTCTTCACTCACTGAGAATAAAAGACAAACCCTCTCTGGAGTGCCCCATCACGCATGCGCTGGCCAATGACTGTAATCCTGTTGAGCACCCAGAGTAGGTGCCCAGTTGCTAGATATTTTTCCATCAAGCCCCATGGGTCTATGGCAGTTTACAGCACTTAAACGGTGTACAATACTTCAGCAGAACAATGCTACCCTGTGAGCTTTCCTGCTTCTTTTATCTGGAACTGTGTCCCTGAAGCCTATTTGGATTGTAAATGTAAGGCAGTTTTCTTAAAGTTGGTAACTGCAAAAACAGTTTGCAATTTTTAGTTTCCTAAGAAAGGAAAATAACTGAAAGCGACTCTCAGAGCCCTGAAAATCAGAACCATGGGATGGTTTTCTTAAGAGTTACTTTAAGACTTCTATGGTATTTGATTTATATGCAAAATCAGTGATCATTTACTGTGAAGTCTTTACAAGCACTGAAGAGCGCATGACCCAGAAATATTCCAAGAGGGATTTTAGATATATGCTGGACTGTTGCTAAAAAGGCATTAACTCAAAAAGTGGATGGCAAAGCTTGACTTTTTCCTCATCTTGTTCTAAGCAGTTCTCCAGTATAATTGAGAGTCTCCTCACTGCCCAGTGCTGCCAGTTCTCACCTGGAATGCAAGTCAGGATACCATCTCCCAACTACAGCTCTGAAAATAAGGGACTTAAAACAGCAGGGTTTCTAGTCAAGAAATACTCAGGAAAATCCAGCCCATCAGGTTTGTACAATCTGATCAGATACGTTTGGAATCTTCTGAGGTTAACAGATCCTCTCCATTACAAGCTCAATACAGTTTCAGGGTTTTGCAATCAGTTTAGGGCAGTGCTGGCAAGAAGCATGGCAAGCATACCATTTGCAGATATTGGCACCAACACACATCTTTCCCAATGTATAACTAGTCACATGCCTAAACGCCAGGATACCTGAGTGGTTAGGAAAATGGATTTGCACTCAGCAAGTCATTTGCTGAAGCTCAATAAACAGCCTTATAAATAAATGCATGTGATGTTTGTGAAGATATTCGGATTAGTTCCTACTTTTTCTTCTGCAACCACATTTTCTCTCTTGAACTGCTGGATGCTATCTGATATCCAAAAGCCAAGGGAAAAACTAGTTTTCTGCTGCCTCAGTGTTACTCTTAGCAGCATGTAGTAGAAAACCACTAAATACATCTCAGCACAGCTATTAGTGACTCCCTTAGGCTGGAGTATCTGAAGAAATGACCAGGTCACAGCCAATACACATTGTTCAGAAGAAGCCCCAGGAATGATAGAGAAAGTCTGCGAGTCACAACTAGATTGTCCTGATTGAGTTGCACGCAACTGACCTGCCCAGAATTGTACCAGCAAGTGACTGATGAAAAGATATCAGCAGAGTCATTTTCTATGGGAAGGGCTGCAACATTAGCACAAACAATGCTTTTGTCAGAGATCAGGATACCTGTAGGTATCTCAGTCTGGGCTCAGTTACCCCTTAGCAAAGTTAGGTCAAGTCCTCACTACCAGAATGTCAAGTGGCTGTCAAGCAAACTAAGGGCAATGAGCAGGACAGATTGTGGAGCATGTAAGGCTATAGACATTTGAAAAGAAAAAGTAGGAGCCGGAAATCACAGGTAAGACTTGAGATCAAGCAAAATATCTAGGACTCCACAACAGGCTCATATATATAAGCACTGGAAGAACGTAAGTTTCTGATCTGGTACTTCTTGTGTGGGAAATAGGAAATGCTATATCATGCCTAAGTTCAGAGCTTAAAGGTTTCAAAATGAATCCAGTAAAATCAGTTGGGGGAGGGGGAATGTGAGGGTGAAGAAAAAAACCAAACAGATTTCAAAAAATCAGGATTTTTAATAGCTGAAATATGGCCAGTCCGTGCTACTGGACTGCCTTCTGTCAGCCAGAAAGACAATGCATCATTTCCACACCCTGTACACAAGGAATGCTGCCTGCAAAATGCCATTACAGACAGAGGGGGAGAGAAGGGAAATGAATGGATAATCTGCCTCTCCCACAGCTGATCATTTCAATCATAAACAGATGAGGCAGAAAAGTCTTCTCAGGTCAACTAATGTGTCTCCCTCTGTGCCATGCAGGATATTTCCCTACAACAGCCCCACTGCTACCATATCTAATCAAAGGTCTGATTTGTCCTTGGGGTCTCCTGTCTACTGCCCCATATGTGTCATACTTCTGAATTATTTTGTAATACCTATCCTGGGAAAGCTCTTTTCCAGGCACTAAAGCCCTGTACTTCTAACAAATGCCTCCAGATGCACAAAATTTCATTTGTGTATGTTACACTGACAAACAGGAAACTTCTAACTTTAATCTTGAGACTTGGACAGTTCTGCTGGGTTTAAACATCACCTGGTAAGCATTTGCTTGTACACAAATGAGGATACAGGTTTGGCCACCAACAGGCCTGAGCTTGTGGGAGTTAAGGTATTTTTTCTTATTCCTTTTGCTGATTTGAAACAGCTGTTAAGAGTTACTGTAGAGTAGAATGAGCTGTCACTGTACAGCATAAATAGGAATCAATCATTAATTTTAATAAATCACAACTGTAATGTGGGTTATTGGCCTTTTCAATTCAGCTGCATCAATGCACACCTGATCTGACCTCAAAATGCCACCCCCAGAAAATCCAGAGTCCATTCTTTTGATTAGAATGAAAGGGCCTTTTCAATTCAAATGCCACTTACTTGCCAAGAAAGCACTTGGGAACAGTGCTTAATTTTCTCCTCCTGTCTTTGATAAGGTTCACTTTCTTGCTCATCATCATTTGGTAGAGCTTCTCTCCTTTCTCTGCAATCATGACGTATGCATCCCTCTCCATTCCCAGTTTCAAACCTGGAACACAAAACAGAAATTCCTTCAGATCTTTAATATCACACAAAGTAGAATGGTTTACAGAACATGGAGAACTTCCAAAGAAAGATGCACCTGCGTCAGGGCAATCCCAAGCAACACTACAGGTTGGACGAAGAATGGATTGAGAGAAGTCCTGAGGAGGACGGACTTGGGGATGTTGGTTGATGAGAAGCTGAATGTGAGCCTGCAGTGGTGCCCACAGCCCAGAAAGCCAACTGTGTCCCAAGCTGCATCACCAGCAGCACAACCAGCAGGTTGAGGGACGGGATTCTCCCCCTCTACTCCTCACTGGATAGAAGCCCCTGCAGTCCAGCTCTGGGGCCCCAACACAAGAGGGACATGGAGCTGTTGGAGAGAGTCCAGAGGAGGCCATGAAGATACTCCAAGGGCTGGAGCAGCTCTGCTCTGGAGACAGGCTGAGAGAGCTGGGCTCAGCCTGGAGAAGAGAAGGCACTGGGGAGACCTTAGAGCAGCTCCCAGTGCCTAAAGGAGCCAACAAGAAATCTGGAGACAGACTTTTGTCAAGGGCCTGTAGGGACAGGACAAGGTGAAATGGCTTTAAACTGACAGAGAGAGATTTAGATGAGATATTAGGAAGAAATTCTTTACTGTGAAGACGGTGAGGGACTGGCACAGGTTGCCCAGAGAAGCTGTGGCTGCCCCATCCCTGGCAATATTCAATAGGCCAGGCTGGATGGGGCTTGAGCAACCTGGTCTAGTGGAAGGGGTGCCTGCCTATGGCAGGGGTTTGGAAATAGATGATCTTTAAGGTCCCTTCCAGCCCAAACCACTCTGTGATTCTACACCTTCTCAAAATTATTTCCTGTTGCAATTCCATTCTTGGCCCCAGAATAACTGCCAGCATAAGACTTGTTCAAGGCATCAAAATGCTTAACAGAATAGGACTTTTTGAGTGTTGTATTACTTGATGCCAAAAATACAAAACTGCTGAAATCAAATTCACATCCTTAAATAAATCAAAACTAGGTAGGAACATTATTTTCTCCTCCTTTCTTAATTATTGTATTTACTAATACCCTAAGCCAAAAATACATTTTGACAATTATAATAGTCAATGAAAGAAATCTGAATGATTTAAGGAATGATAAATAATTGGAGAGAGAAAATTTCATGACCACTGCGTGTGAGTTTCCACATAGCTCATGTTAACTTGAAAAGTCTTGCAGTCAGGAGGACGAGCTCTGAAAACAAGAGGTGTCTATGTTACAGCTACCATCATAACTGGCATTTGCTGGCACTCCTCCCTTTAGATCTGCAAATTGCTTCAGGACAGCTGGTTTGCTGCTGTATAAGTCTTGTCTCTTCCAGCCTGCACATATACTTCTATTTTCTTGAAACTTGAACCTACAAATCTAGGCAACTCTGGAGTCCAAAACAGAGGCACACACTTTAGACACCTAACATTTTTGCAAACAGACAGCCTGAATTGGTCCTGTACTAATGTGCCCAATTTTTACACAGATTTACATTGGGCAGAATTTAAGTGATCAGTGTAAGGCTAGACATGAAAACTGTACACTCTTTGGGAAAAGCAGCTCACCCTAACTGAACATAAATCCTGTTGCTTTATGGTAAGATACTGAAATGAATTAACAGTCTTCTGTGTCATCAGAGCTGCTTTCTAGCTTTCTGAAAACGCTTAATGCATTTGGTTTAGATGCTTGAAAGGCACGTTCCAGTAATTAGACTTGCACAACATTTTGTCTTTCAAATACAGTATTTCTTTCATGTGTCCAAGAGTTTTGGCTTCACATCCCCCATGGCTTACTGCTGTTATTCTTACACCCTCTTCATCCCCCAATACCGTGATCCAATTCATCGCAAATGCTGACACGTGTAGCTGAGGCTAATATGCAACGTGAACTTGTGATAGAAAACAGCCTGTGTAATACTATACATGTTTCCTGCTGGTCTTACATCACCGAATTCCCCAGGCTCTGATGTAAATGGCAGACTGGAATGCACATTTTAACCAACTCATCCTACAAGATTGGGAATCTCACCAAGCTTTCTACTTTCTAATCCAAACACTGATATCTCTGTGACTTTTTAAGTACTCTGATCCAAAGGAGATTTTCCAGTAAGGCCTGGAATGTCTGCCAGAATATCTATGCTTATCCTGAGTGCCTGTCATCAGCTGCCACATCATAAAACTGTATGACAAAAAGCATCAGAAAACCTAACTAGCCAATGCTGCATGGAAATCTTTGAGAAACTTTCTATTATGGAATAGTTCTTCTCCCTTCCTGAGTCACCTCCCCATATTCGCAGGCTCCCTGATTATGCGTGGTCTGTTTTAATAATCCTGTTTTACTTCTTATTGAACTCTCTCTCTCCTCACACATTTTACCTGATGCACAGGAAATTCCACAGAGCAGTTAAGTGACCTCAGAAAGCGAAAACTCACTACGAAATGGAGACTCCTGGGACCTTTTAGAGACATGATTTAGCACTCTGAGGGTAAAAGTAAGAGCCAAGAAATGTATTTTATTAAAAAAATACAGCATGTGGAAGTTCAGGATCCTTAGAGTGGGATTCAGAACTGACCAGTGAGCAAAAAGCGAACCTGATTCTCTCTGTTGCCTTCAGGTAGTTCTGAAATTGCACCATGTCCATCTACGTTTTGAAGGTAGTATTCTTGCTATTACCAAAATGTGCATTGGTCTTCAAACACAATAAAGTATGTTAGAAATGGTTCATATTCTATGATAACAAATAACACTGCAATGTGCATTGTGTTTAGCAGATTAGATGCAAAGTACTGTAATATAAAAACTAAGTTTGGACTTCAAAGGACATTAAAGGATTCTCTGCTTTCATGAATCTTCAGTAAACATCTAAAGCATTATTCCTTAGCGAGTACAAGACCAAAAACCAAAACTGATTAAATGTTATTTTTTAAACAGTAATTCAATGCCTCAAAGAAACTGCCTCTGGTAAATAAAAACGTTTGATAAATACAGTGACACAAGTCCCTAAAACCCCCAAGGTACACATTCAGATATATTTGGTTTCAATCAATGGATTTTCTTTTTCATTAAGGATAGATTTTAATTCTGCCCATGGAGGTAAAACTGCAACCTTTTTCTCTCAGATACTTCTATATGCATATACATTACACCTCTGTACACAAGTTCATTCAGTGCATTACAAAATACATTATCCACTTACTCTCTCTCTGCTCCCTTTCCTTGATTATAGCATCCAGCCATTTCTGTTTGTCCTCTGCAGTCTTGGCCATACAGACAAACCACTTGTTCTTGGCTGTGTTGTGTATCTTCCAACCATTTGTCACAGTGTAGCCGTTGCTGTGGTAATCTGCTGTAAAAATCCAAAGCACAATGTACACAGTGAACAGAAGGCCTGCTACTTCAATCAAATCAGCATGGGACACCTTAATTAAAAAAGCCTGACTTCTGGAGGTGTTCCTCATGAGCCATTCTTACTGAAAGTCCACATGACTGGACATTACTTACCTGTAAGTACACATATTAACAGAAGTATCCATAGGCTGTTAAACTGACTGTTTCAGCCCCAACAGTGACACTGTAATTTCACCTCAGAAGAACTAAAACATTTAAAACATAATGACGTCAGTGCAACAGTCTATTAAGTTTGTTCAGGTTATTTAATCTGAACTTTCTAGGTACACACTAACTTCTTGCACTGTAAGGATTTTTGTCCACTGGACATGGGAACTCTTTAAGTGTCAACTGTTTAAAGGCCATAATATTAATTCCTGACTTGTTACTGTAGGAGGAGGGGTTGGTTTGGCCTTTGTAGATGAGATCAGAACACAAGAATCGTTCCCATATTTTGTTCAGGGACACATTCCATACTACTGATTTGAGGCTAAGACTAATATTTGGTAGAGTTCTAAATGAGATGATTCAGAAGTTCTGTTGTTATAGCTGTAATGGCTTAAGATGTAAGAAAAGAAAGGATGGAAAGAAGTTAAAGTATCTTTTACTAAATTAACTTGGATTAGGAGAAAAAATAGACAATCTTCTGGGTACACAAACTCTTCATAAGGTTATTTCAGAATGAAGGACTAGTGCCTGAAAGCATGTCCAGTCTTTCAACAAACATAAGTTGGTCTAGTAATGAAGGTACCAGAAGCTGCATAGCTTGCTTGAGATTTCACTAATGAAGACAGAAAAGTACATTTGTACCACCTTGCAAAATAATATCTGGGCTTGCTGTGTTGTTAGAAGACAGTATTGGTTTCATACCTGTTCCATCTTCCACATTTTCCACCTCCATGACTTCTGTATTTATTCGGCCTCTGAAGATATAAAGGGAGCCGTTGATTGACTTTGTCCGTTTAGATGTTTTTTTCCCAGTAACCCTGCAATTAGGATTTAGACTGTTAACAACACATAAACAGAGTAACATATATGTATAAATCATTGTGAGGTATGACTATTAAAAAAGGATTCTGATACAGCCTTTTGTGGACCACACCTCTGATTTTGAAAAACTGGACTACCCCATCAGCTCAGAAAGATAAGTGTACAACAATGTCAGTACAACGATAAAGAGCTTATTTTACAAGATTATGTGAAGACTGGGATGCCTTCAAGCTTTACATTCTTGATGACTGACTGAAATGCCAGTACAACTGAACTGCATGTGGCTCTGGGATGAAAACTGCAATATCCCCTGACAAAATGTTACATTTGACTCTTTCGTTTGCCTTAAGCTTTGATAAATTTGTGGGATGTATACCAAGTTTCAAATATGAAATAAAACATGTAAAGAGGCTGGTGTCAAATGGCCTGTCATATTTCTGTTAAATGTCACTGTAGGGGGCATTTGTGAAAGTGCTGCTGTGGCGACTTTGCACCAAAGTTTACATCTTTATCCATCAGCTTTATAGTGTCTTTGTTGAAATGCCTTATAGAAAAATAATCAGGAAAGCACTTTCATTGCTAGCTATGTTCTGATTTTTATGTTTATAACAGGTTTAAAGTCATCCAACTAACACCTGCTGAGCTTTAATATCTAAGAACAACTCTGCTATATGAACCAAAACACAACCGGTCAAATGATCATCATTTGGGATGGCAAGTGTCCAAGCTCTGTGCAGTGAAGGGATTGCTGTGGCAACTTGCCAGGAGCTCATAAGATTCAAGAAATATTGCAATAAAAAACAGCTGGAGAGAAAAATTCTGTCAGAGTGAAATATCTGTGATAAACTGAGGTGAGAGGAGAATCACTAAGTTCTTCTGAACAATTTTCCCTTTTACAACTAGTTTTAGTGACAAATACACATTTAGCGATCACCATATATTCACATCCAATCAGACTGACAGGGATGGAGATCTTGGAGCCATTAGATCATTTCCTAAAGATGACTGTTGGCATCTAAAGAAAAGCTATCCTGGCAGCCTTAGCATAACCCTTTAAATACTCAGCCCATTTCTCCACATGAAACATATTGCTCCTGACATCAGGATTCAATTTAAACAGCTGTCTATGATCCTGCTAAAAACACAAACCAATACTCAGCCCTGAAAATCTATGTCATCAGTTTGTCAGACTTCCCAAAGCTTCTGCAAAAGATGAGATTGCAGTCTTAGACTGAAAAATCACAGATCTCATTCTAAGACACATCTTAAACTGGTCTCAACAATGCTACTCTTAATTTATGCTATTGTGAAAAGATATGATGCCTAAATTCTAAAGGGCTGCATTGTTGACTATTTATCAGACAGGTCTGAATTCTAACTGCATTTTTCAGTCAAGAAAAGCTCCAGTGACTTCTGCAAGATAAACGCAGTGTGAGCTGAGAATCAAGTAATTCAATTTCAAATTAGGAACAGACACAGGCAGGTTTTTGGTGGTACTGGCTTCTCCAAAAGCTGTGTCCCACTAACACGGCAGTTGTTTGTCATGCAGCTGGCCAAATAATCACACCAGCACAACTGGATAGACACTAGTTTCCATCCTGGACTAATTATAAATAGCAGCTAGACAGGAGAAATATCCAAAATTAAAGTCACTCAGCAATTCCTAAATATATCCTTTACACTAGGCAATTCCCAGCAGACTTAATAAAATAGCCTACTTTTTAATGGAAATCAGATTCTGAACATTTCATCAGTTCAAGCTACATTATTAGACAAAGATAAACAATATCAATCCTCTGGGAAAATCAAAGTGTTAAGGCAGCCTCCTCCAAAACCAAGCCAAACTGCAGAGTAACTCAGTAATGTCTCCTGTACAAAAAAAAAAAGAGTTTCTTAAAGTAGAACATTTTGTTTTCTAAACCTTAGTATTCCGGGAAAAATGCCTGGACAGCACGGGAGGGGCTCTGCTAACCTGAACTACAAACAGGACAAGAGAACCAGTTTTTAAGAGCTTTAAAGAAGTAAAAGATTAGACATCAAATTGATTTCTTTTTCTTTAACTCCCTAAGGAACAGTTTTCTGTCAGAAGACACAAATTTATGAACTGTTTCATGTGGAAGTCTGGATTTTGACAAATCTGGCAGAGTTAAAATTACGTGTTTCATCTTTCTTACTTCATTTCAGCAGAGTCAAAAGGCTTCACTTAGATACTCTTAAAAGCCACATAAATTTGAATTGTGTAATTTTCTTTTCAATTCAAATGTTAATATTACATTCTAATATTTTCTAATGTAGATTTCACCTTGTAACTTTTATTTATGTTGTATAGTTTCAGCAATGTCCACACAAATTCTGAGCATTACTGAAATTATATTTACCAGCTTAATGTTTCCAAAATTTCCATTGAACTGAGAAATAAACCCAAATTTGAGATATGAGAACCTGGAGAGAACACTGTGGTATTCCTAATTGGGTTGGCCATACTACTTGGCCACCGCCATTAAGGAAGCATAACTTGAAGAAGGAGGAGAAGAATCTAGAGTGTAGAGAATGTATTGAAAATTCAGGAGAGACCAAGAGAATGAGTCTGGAGCTGTGCAGGTGAAAAGCTTAAGGACTGAAATACAGTGTAATTTGCTGCAGAAGCAAACTGCCCCCACTCTGACAATGTATTTTAATAAAAGTAGTAAGTGTTAATAATGCTTGAGTTTTTTAAGGTGGAAAGATGCAAAAATTGTAGACATACAGAGCACACGGCTGCAAAAGACGAACAGCAACTTGCTAATCTTAATTTCTTCCTCACTCCTCTGTGTCCTGCATCTATTTAATGCTTTCTTAGTCTTCCACTTTCCCCTTTCTTGGCTTTATATTGTTTTTCACATCACCCTTGTCTGCTTGGAATAACCTCATAATGAAAGTTAGCATGGCCTCCTTCTACACATCATTCCTGGAGACCCATCTGCTCTGGGAAGTTTTCCAGCTGTAAGAACTCACTCTGTTTTTTCTGCACTGTATCAACTTCTGTCTTTGGATTATGCATTTCTCAGGGTAGGGACCCTATTACTGTGTGGCATATTTATCCTACCAGAGAGTGACTTCTATCTCATGCTGTCTAAATAACAGCAATGTTTGAGAACAGAGGGAAATCACACCTGTGACTCAGCCTTGCAGAGCAACAGGGAATACAGTGAGTGGTCAGTAACTGATCACACTTTCTGCTTACAAAACTTCTGAATGGTTCATAAGCATGGAGGGACCCACCTGGATTTCCTCTTGCAGTACACCAAAAGATTATCAAATAGAAAAAACATTCTCTCCTGGATGTTTCCTGCCGAGATTTTTAACAAAGTCCCTTGGAGCAAGAGCTGTGTGCAGATATCAGTCAGATTTGATCCCTGAAAAGAGAAAAAGATATTGTTTATTTTTAACTTCGTTATGCATGCACCATGAAGGATTTTTACTAAAACACTGCTATTTTATCCGGATGTAATTGAACTGTGATGTAACTGATGCACTAGAAGAAGGAAGTCCTCAATTTCTTAATGTGGCTAAACACATCATGTTTTCTCTGGATTATGAATATTTTTTGGAGTCCTCATACACTACAATAAATCTTCCCTTTTGAACTCCACACACAACCACTTGTTCTTTTGACTTGTTACTATCTCCAGGAGAAATCACTGTCTCCAAATCATGACCCCAAAGGCCTACTAGTACATACACAAATAGGAACAGAAATCAACTGACCATACAACATAAAAGCATGCTCCTCGTGGTTTGCCCATGGAGAAATCAAACTTTCATAGCACCTCAACATCAAATACTTAATTCCCCAAAAGATACCCAAAACCAGCAGAAGAAATGAGCACAGCAACATTGGAGCCAATCTGCTACTGACACTGCGTAAAATTATCTGCCCTATTTTGTGCAGGAAGTAAAGCAAATGATTGCAACGGTTGCTTCTCACCTTCAAATCTAAAAATCTTTATTTTTGCATTGGCCCCATCACGATGGTATCTAAACACTGTTGATGACTTTGGTTGCTGTTGCCCTCGCTACTTCTCATTTATACCAATCTGAGAGGCTTTTCAATAGTAAGAAACAGAGTAAGAAGATTTATTTGATGTTTTCAGTGACAAACCAGAATTTCTCACCTTTCTAACTGGGACCAAGCTGCTGGGGCAGAGGAGAGGAATGAATGAAAACAACATAGCTAGCGAAAATGCAAATTACAGCCCAAATGATTGATCTGCCTAAGCACTAACACATCTCTTGAAACTCCTGTGCATTTCAGACTTGGAGAATTTGGGGATACATAGCAATTGTGTAAAAATCACACACAATGACTCACAAGGAGAACTCCCCAAAGAAAAAACAATATATAATTAACAGAAACAGCATACTAACTTGTTCTCCACTAAGCAAGCAAAACCACTGTATTCAAAAGTATATAAACTGTATACATGCATCCTCTACTTTTCTTTCCCCATTTTTTTTTTTTTTAGCTAATCTTTGTTTCCCCAAAGGATTAACCAGAATCATATTGATCTGTCTGAGGTTAATCCATAATATACATCTACAAGGATTCTGTGCATTCCAGAAGAATGAATATAAGCAGAGTTCATTTTGCTGAACAGACCTCTGACTAAGCTGCAGGCCTTCAGTAGCTCCCCAGATTCGGCTTTTAACATGTCCCTTCATTATACTCTCAGAAAGAGACTGAAAGATTGATGCTAGGATACGCTCAGCGTATGACAATGGTAATTACAGTTGTATTAGAGAGGCAGATGCAGATTGGTGGGTGGACATGTTGAAGAAAATATGTTGAGCTAAGGAAATTCCTCTAAAAAACAGCTACTACTCTTAGTAAAGGTGCAGATGACTCTCACGAACAAGAAGAGACTCTGCAGAAGCAAAAAGATGTCACATTGTTCTTTGTGTTGGAAATATTGAGGGTGGCACCTATGGCAGTAGGATGAAGATCAGACCAGGGATGTCCATTGGGACAGCTGGAAGGAAGTGCAAAGTCATAGACACCAGTGAAACTGTTGGTCTGTTTAAACAGAAAATTTAGACGTGGTGAAGCCTGTTCCAAATTATGTGAACAAATTAACACCAAACTTCATGCTGGGCTTCTTGAACACTTCCTCAGATTCAGGCTACATCCCTTACAAACAAAATACTTTTTCATAAGTAAGCTGAGCTTCACTTCATTTTGACAATTTAGATGCCTTGGATTAAAACTGTTGGAACCTGTAGGGCTTGTCAAATCAGTATGTCAAATTTATTGTCAAATTATATGGATATGGTTATATGCATAAATAAACATAAATATATGCATGTGTATGTATATAACCATACATACAGGGCACCAGTGCATCAAAATCCATATCCATGCTAACAGAAAAGGGAAATTTTCTATTTCAGAGGAGGAATTGCTATTAGATAAACTAAAAATAGGCACACATTTATCTTAGAGACTTCTTCCCACAGCCAGCTCTGTACTTACAGCACTGCATTCTTGAGCTAATCATTAAATTCAGCAATTGCAGCTTTCCATAGATAGAAGTTAGGAGCCCTTCTCTTTAGGAATAAACTGCAAAATACATTTGAAAGAACTAAAACCAGTTGTTTACGAACACAGCACTTTGCTCTACTGTCATCATTTATAGTACCCCTAGTACTGTGAAGATAGGAAACCGTCAATGAGTTTCAAACCTCTCTACATTTACAGAATTAAGAAACACCATTGTGTTGAGTATTGGTCTGCCTCTGTGATGTATAAAGCTCCTTTTCCTCCTTGTAATATGTCATTAGAGTAATTCAGAAATGGTCCACAGCTTACTGGGAGGGAAAAGACTTCCACCTTTTTGAAATTTTCAGCTGAGTGGCCTAGGTGACTTTGTTACAAAACTGTATATAAACAAATCTGAAAGGGTTTTCAGCCCCAGAATGTTGCTGTGGATATGTTAAACCCTAAAAAAGACACCCCAAAATATCAGTAAGTTTGGATACCACTTCATTTATGGCATCATGGACACTTTAACAGCCATGCTTCAGGCTCCAGAGCTAAATCCATGCCTCTTGCCTAGATGACTCACGAGTGCATTGAACCTGAAATGTTTTAATTACTTCTAGAAGTCATGCTATATAGAACATTACATGACTTTGCTGAGCTTGCTATCCAAAAATTACACAGCTGGATATCTGGGTTGTTCTCATGTCTTTAGCTGAATGCCAAGAACATCCTTCAGGAAAAAATGAGCAAGGTTTAAAATATACACGAAAGATAAAAAACAACCCAAAAGAGAGTCATGGAGAGCACCCAAGAGTCCGAACATGAGGAAGTTTACATGACCTCTCATAAAATGTCCTCAGCTAAGAAATCCTCAGCTGGCAGTGATCAGCCTCAACATTTTAAGTATCAGTCTCACTAAATGCTGACTCCAATCAATCTCTCCAGGAGACCATTTAACACCCTGACTTCCTATGGTGCATGTCCCAGAGGTTTCCAACTCCACTGATTCAAGGGCCTCAACTACAGTCATCACAAGATAAGCTGCCAACACTTCCCATGCCATCCTGACTTCTCAGTATTTCTCCTGAGTGGCTCTTTCTCCAGATTTCCTCTTCCCACCAGCTCCATTCAAGCTTTCTCACTCTCATTTTTCTCCCTTCCATAGTAAATGATTCTACCTACACACATCCACCTACTGACAAATACATCAACAGAAATACATCCATGAGTAAGTTAATTGGACCAAACACGAATAATACCAGTTGCTTTCTAATTTAATACTTGCTAATCTAACCTTTATCTTTTATACGGGAAATCTGTATGAAGCTAAGTGAGATACCTTTCAAAGCTCCTGAAAAACATAAAGTCTTGTAGGAATGAAAAGAGAAACTTCTGTTATTTAGACCAGTCCTGATTTCATTTTCTAGACTTACTTGATTTTCAGATGAGATCTACCCATTTGAAATTTCAGTCCATTCTAGCTCTAACAACTTCCTTTCTTTCATAATCTATTTGTTCTGCTACAATTCAGCAGCAGCCTGCACACTCAAAATAAACATATATTCTAAACTCATCAGTGTGATGCCACCCACACATCCAAGAGCATTTGCACATCACATAGGAAACAAAAATCCCTGTACACAGTATGAGTCACTAAACTTGAGCCCATTAAAACTGTGTAGCAACTGCCACTGGGGAGCTTTGCAGTCCTACATCATACCTCCCATCCTTCAATGTGGGACTGTAACTGTTCAAGGGCTTCCAGTTTCTCCATCTGTCTCTTGGTCTCGTTGATATTTGTGCAGACTGTCTTCATGGCCTGCAATGCGTTCTGGACAGCTGGATGATCAGGATGCTTGGAGGGAGTCCTCTTAGCTAATTCCTTGAAAAAAAAGTAGAAAGAAAACATGCTCTGTAAACTTAGAAGCAGGTCACAGAAAGGCACAAGCCTGCAATACCATAGGAAGATGCCAGAGCCACTGCAAATTAAAAAGGGGTTGTGAGCATGTTATTGTAGATGCTGTTTTCTGTTCTTCACCTGTGCAGGTCTGGGAGGAAATAGAGGGGTTGGGAATGCAGGTGTGAAGTTGAGACTGAGGAAAAGAGTAGGGACTGGGGGGAAGGTGGGGTTGTTTATCCAAATGTCTTATCCTTGGCAACAAATTGCGTTGAAAGTGTTTTGGCTGTGATGGTAATTACTAAGCAATCTTCCTGTCTTCATCTTGATCCACAAACAGTTTTCATCTTATTTTTTTCTCTCCCTCTCCCCCTGTTGAACAGTGACAGTAAGAACATGGCGGGGTGAGCAGACAGCAGCCAGTCAAGGTCAACCACCGCATGTGGATAAGCACCTACAGCTCTGTGCATGATGGCTCTATCCAGAAATTGCAGGGAAATTCACTAGCCCACAGCTGTTCGTATTTTTATGTACAACAATGATTTCATGAAGAAGGAAATGAATTCACAGAGAGTAACTTTCCCAATGGCATGTGACTTGCAGAACCAAGACTTTTTGGCATTCAGTTCAGTGTTTGAACTGTGGAGAAAGAGAGAGGCCAAGAAAACAGCAGGAATTTAACAGGGACTCTTCCCCAGATTATGCTTGGGAGATTGGGGTACGTGTTTTGACTGGAGAGATTAACATAGAGATGAATAACACCCCTGCTCTGGAAGAGTTCCTAAGAGACTCTGTTTCACCTGATTCAATGAACAACAGCCCAGTTAAACACTGCCCACAGAAAAAACAGCAGTGGGAAAACTTGGCACCTGACAATATTAACCAGTTTAGCAAAAGGGGTAACCACTGGCAACTCACAATTAATCATTTTTTAGACCAATAGTATTTTATAGTCAGCCACAATTGAATAAAAATATATTAAAGAAACCTTTACTAAGGCTGGTAATTTCATCTTGATACCTAATATGGTATTTAAGACCCACATTTTCAGATTGCCTGGAATATTCAACTTTCTCACTATGTTCTATTTTGCTTCAACATGTTATTTAAAGACCTACATTTAAATGGCAAACGGCTGCTGAACTGCATCATTTTGCATGAGACACCATGAGTCTGAGTACCACCAGACAGCCTGCACAGCACTGTGGTTTGAACACTGCTAAATTGCTTCAATCCATAGTTCCCACAGCTAAGGGCAAAGACAGCCTGTTACAGTTGTTGTTCATCCAAGATTAAGTGATTACAATCCCCAAATGCCTGTCATGGGCTCCAACTAGGCTTACTCTGTGGTCTGATTTGTCTTTTGCTTCTCCACATCAGCACATTAGCCTCAGCAAGTGTTCCTTCCCCACACAAAATACTGACACTAAAGATCTTTGTGCCATGCTGTCTTGCTGGGCGCTGGCATACTCCAATTTCACGTATGATTCTGAGTAGTGCTGGGGCTCACCTTGCCTGAGTTGGCCACACAACCTGTAATACAAGCACTGCTCCTCAACTGACTTATGTCCACACACAGCCTCTAGATCAAATTAACTGGTGGTTTTTAGGCTCAAGTTACGTGGCCTGTCAGAGAGTGGAGAGATGTGGGCTGAAGTTCAAGTCCTGCTGAAGCTTGCATTAACTTACAGTGACTATAATAGCTGCTAATCCAGACACTCTGAACTACTAAATCAAGGAACTTTCTCTGTCCTAGTGTTGATTCACAGATCAGCTTTACAGAGTTCTTTAGACAGACAGCTCTTCAGCATGAGACAGGTTTGCGCATATTTAGCTGTACTATTCTACTAGTAGGAGTTACTGTAGAATAAATATACTGTGGGATGCTCAGATAACAGCAAAATTGGAAGGCACATTTGAAAGGAGGAAGCTAGAGTTAGAAGTAGTACAGATTTATTTCAACCTTTACACATACTCAGTGCTTTCTCTGCTCCCTCACGCTGGCAAGACTTAATTCACTAGCACTAGTAAACGATCTTGAGACCCACTGTTACAGAAACTCAGAGTATTTTAATTATTTATTTATTAACTTCTCCATTTTGCAGAAGCTTTTAAACTGACATCTGCATCTTGAGATTAAACCACTTGGTGACCGAAGCTTCTTTAAGTAATGCAAGAGACAAGTCTTCTGAGAATTGAAATACAGCAATGGGAGGTACTCTCATTCCCACACAGACAGACCCTGGAGACAGAAAGGCCCAAATGAATGGACGGGAATGTCGAAATTGTCCTATGAAATATAACTGCTCAGTTCTTGGCATAGATTTGGTATTTTAAGAATTTACTCATAGCTACAATTTCTCTTTTTAGAAAATTATAAATGGAGGTTGACAATGGCTTTTGTCAGACGGATGACAAAGGAGATGGGTAATGTGCTGACAGCCAGGAATCTCAGTAAGACAGAGGAGTTAATGATCTTGGTTGATTTAGAGAGTAACACATGCACAGGAAAAAGGGGCTGGCTGCTACAAATGTCAGTTGATATCACAAGTGAAATTCCCTATGGAATTTTTTACTTTTCCTGAAAATAAGGCCAAGGAAAGTGTTCAAGAAGAAAAGGCAGGAGAAGGATGTTGCACTTTGGTGACACTAGCCTCTGCTCCATGCTTCCAAAACAGTGCAGGATTTTTGCTACATGACTCTCATTAAAAGTCAATGAAGTTCTGCAGCTCAAGTGTCTCCCATGCTGCTCTGGAAACAGATATGCATACACTAGCCCTGTCTAAACATCCCTTTCTGAAATATCACCAAGACACAGAGAAAGAACTCTTCATTCACAGCAGGCCTCTGCTTCAATAAGCACAGCATCTTCCCCACTCCTGGTGCCTGCAGTTCTGCCCAAGGACCTGAAGAGATGGCTGGAAAAGGCAGGAAGGGTGCTGGTTGGGGCAGTCAGCTGTGTAAGTGGCACAGACAGTCTGAGAACTTGTCTCACCACGCCTAGTCTTCAGCCCTCTGAGGAAGAGCCATGCTGTTCTGACACTGCCATTCCCCAAAAGAGCAGAGCCTAGCACTTCTGAAACACAGACAGGGAGCCCTGGGCACTTATTTATTTTAGTGACAGATTTATGATGTGCAAACTCTGAGAGCATCTGACAACATTTTGAAAAGCAGCTGAGAAATGGACCAGATGGCAAACCTTGGATATGACTGCCTCGTCCTCCACAAAGCTCATGTATGTTATCTGGAATTACTATCTTATGTATTGCAATTCACAGACTAATAGGTCCAGGAAATGAGGTTGATGCCACTCGCAGAAAACTATTCCTTGCAAAGAGTTTCTTAAACTAATTCATAATAATCCTTCAGTAGTGAACAGAAAACCTGGCATCTTTCACTGCCTCTAACTTCTTTGCCATTATCCTCTGACTTTTCTCTTTTTCAGAAGGAAGGGGAGTTGCAAAGGTATTCCATATCATAAGCTGGGAGGAAAAAAATTATTCTTTAAAGAACTCAAGAGAAATAAATGGGAACTGCATCCTCTGGCCACAGAATTTTCCTTTCATTTCACTCCTTTTTTATAGCTGCAAAGATAGGAGGTTATGCCACTTGTAACACCTACACACAGAACACAACTCATTTTACAACAAGAGTTAGAGCACTCCAAGCTGTACTGTCCTCCTGAACAGCATACAGAAAGGAAGGACAGGTCATCTACATCTAGCCTACTACGAAATGTCAGGTTTTGCTTATGCAACAGAGTAAAAGGATTTCCACCTCAAGTATTTCAATCTCAGATGTAGCTTTAAATAGCTGAAGGTTAAAAGCTCTAAACATGATGGAATCTAAATATAAGAACTAAATCACAGGAGATGACAGACACATCAGCTGCTCATTTTTTGATTCTTTATTTGTGCTTCTCCCCCCAAAAAACAACCACCAAACAAAAAAGCTTTGAGGAGAGAACTCAGCAAAAAGAACATGACACAGGAAGATGCAGAGGTGGCAGGAGGGATGAGTAGCGAGCAGTGCAGGCGGGCAGAGGAAACTGGGGGGGTTTAAATGTAAAACCAATTCTAATATTTCCTAGAAAAAAGGATGCTCTTCTGCTGAACTGAGCTCTTTTAAAACAAGACATCTCCGTCATCCTTCCCCATACCCTCCCCTGCCACATAAAAATGGTTGGTTGCATACTCTAAACCTGGAAACTCAACACATGTTCTGCAGCTGAAATTTCCAAGTCACTGTATTGCAAATTCCTTCCTCCTATCTTTATACTCCTGAGGACACTCAGACACAGCTTAAAATGGATTTTTGCAATGAACATTAATATCGTGCACTGACTGGTGCAAATCATGGCTTGGCAGGCTGCCTCTCTCTGCACCACAAAGCAGGGCACACATAAACGATGGTTTCAGTGATACATCTGTTGGTTACCTACTGAACACCTCAAGATTACAGAGATAACAAAGACAATGTATTTCTTTGATTATCAGTTCAAAAAGTTGTGTTAATAAACAGTTCAACCCCAAAATGTGCTCCAAAAAACCCCAAAACCCAGAATCCAAACATCATCTTTCTGTGAACATAACTGCTTCCAGGAGGTTTATTTTCCTATTTTAGAGTTTTGAATATTTGCTTGTATTAAAATTTATTTCCCACTTAACCTAACCAGAAAGTAAATGTTACACAAGGCTCTATCTGTGTACCTGCCAATCACAACAGGGTTTTTTATTCTGTATATAATTCAAATTTGTAATTTATGTCAATGTTTCTGCAGGGTAAAGACTAGACAAGAAAACAATAAATCAGTAAAACAGATTACATTCAATGTGCCATCAAATCTACGACATATGCTAAATTGAAATGCAACTAAAACATGTTTCCAGTTTTATAAATATTACCAGTTATCTGTGATTATATATAGAATGTGTGGAAGACAGAAGTATGATTTATAAATTGGCAGTGTTCCTGACAACTCTGTAGGGTATATACCATTTTTAATGCTGTGCTACATAGAGTTGGATTTCAACCAGGCAATGCCATGAATCTAAGAGCAACACGACTTTTCTTGGAGGTGGGAAAGGGAGGGGAAAGAGGGGAAACCAACAAAAAAACCCACAACAAAAACCCAAACCCCCAAAGATTAAATCTGTCCAATTGTGGCCTACTGGCAGGTTCTGTTCCTTGAACAGCTGAGATGAACGGAGAGGAAGAAGAGGGAGACAGTGAATTAACCTTTCTTCAACCTAGCTTCCCATCCTTCCCTTTCAATGTTCCAGCACTGCTTTTGTTAAGACCTGTGTGTCCCAGCATTGGGCTTTTCTTCTCCAAAGGATTCTGAATCTGGTCACTCAGCTTTTTGTATCCCGATTTTTCTTCCCTTCCTAGCAACAATGACTCTTCCACCACATGAATCAATACACAGCTGCTGCCTGAAATCTTCCATGAGGTTGTGTACATTATGAAGTATTTTTAAAGAACCAGAAGTGGAATGTGCATTTCTGGCTGGATTCTGAGCAATTCCTTAAGAGAACAGTCATCAAACAAGAAACCACCTCGGTGACATGGGCTGGGAGCCGCTGGGGTGCAGCTATCATGTGCTGCACATTCCTGGTGCACCGAGAGGAAAGAGGCAGAAATGACTGCTTCTAATCCCCACTCCAGTGGTGTGATTAACTCATGATCACCACTCCCCTAGGGTTTTCTTCTCGCTGACATAAATGCTCTTTATTAAGGGAAAAAGGCTATTTTTGTTCAGAGATTGGTTTACACAAACAGCTGCTTCTCCTCTGAAGTAGTGTGGTTCACACTAATTAATACAGAGTCATACAGCTATCGCTGGTGAGACAGAGCTGCCTTAGTCCAGAATGTTCTGCTAGAACATACTTACATAGCAAGGTACATGCACTGGAATTTTAAGTTGCTCACACAGTATATGCTCTCAAGGCCTATGCATCTGTTTGCCGCTTTCCTTCTCACCAAATCAGAACGCCCATCACAACAAGCAGTCTTGTTTTGTTCGAACCTAGTCCAAGCCCCTTTCTCACTTCTAAGGAAGTTTTACAATGAAGCTCATAGCTAACAAATATGCATAACTCCTACATCCTCAAATAGACTTCAAATCATTGCTGAAGTTTCACAGCAAGAAAAAGAAAAGTGGAGGTCACATTAAAGAGGGTTTGGATTGGGGATAAAACTTATTGTCCAACAAATCCTGTGCTAATTTTCTTGCACAAAGTAGACAAAAACTGTATTAGGGACAAAAATACTAATATCAACACTTCTCTGTTTGCATGGTGTTATTAAACACCATGGCTAGGTTTGAGTCCCACCCTCCAAACCACATACAAGTTTTGAAAAACAGAGAGAAAGAAAGCAAAAATAAAAACAAAAACCACCACCAAACCCCCTGTTTACAGTCAGTGACTGTAAGAAAAGATGTCTAACTGCAGGATGCCATACTTGATATTGGAAGTAACTGCAATATATGCTTAAATTGTATCTACACCTGGAGAAGCTCCAGTATATTTTTCCTAATTAAGTAACCCAAATTAACTCCATGTTAGACGCTATTATTCTGAAGAAGAATACTCACATCTGGTATTAATAAAAAATAGTCATAGCATTTTAAACATGTCTTTCCCTACTACTTAGGTTGACTTTCAAACACAGACAAGTCTGATTTACTTCGTTCATATGCTCTTTTAGCCATACTAAAATACTTACACTATAACAAGGTCATAGCAAAGTTACTACACAATCTGGATATTCACAAACTTTTGTTAATAAGAAAGTAAAAGAGGAAAGTAGGATAGCTCTGGCCTATGACTTTTCTCATCAGCTGGAATACAGTAGTATCTGTTTGCCCTGGGAATTAGATAAAATAAGATCCAATCCCCATGAATACAAACCAGCTATTTCAGGAGCAATAACTGCAGTTCAGTAGCAAAGGGAGAGCAATTACTTAATTTGAGGGTTGTGTTATTTTTAAATCTACTTTTTTCTGGCTTGGAGAGTTGCATTTTCCTGGTCAGCAATAACAGAATCAGCCTGGATTTTCCCTTGGCTGTTCTCATGTCTGAAACATTTGTGTCCACTCTGGTAATTTTGTGCTAGCAAGTGTCAAACAAGTCTTGAATGGTATACAGTTTATTCACTATGAATTCACTACCTTTGAGAATCAGCATTAACTATACTTTCTAATCATCACGATAGTTTCCAAGATGAACACCCCCTTGTAACGGCAGAATCTCACTGACTGAGGCAGATTTGTTGCCTAACCAAAATTAAATTCCCCTCAGCTTTTTCTTTAAGCTTTTATTTCCTGTCCAGGAAATTCTCGAGTAGTAAACAGTGTGTGATTTATATCAGCATGTATACAAGAAGAAATCCATAGAAAGATGGAATGCAAGATCACCAGATGCCTCTTCAAAGCTCCTCCTATTGGCTCTCTTCATGCTATTTGTTCGACAAGTACACAAGGGTCTGGGTCAACTGCACCAGAGCCAAACATCCAAGTATCCACCCCAGAAGACACAGAGTTGGTGTCAGAGGACAAAGTTATCTGTATTCTACCCCACTGTGGCTTGAAAGCAAGAAACACTGACTTAGTCTTAGCTTTACTGGTCTTGGCTTTAGGTTTCAAAGAACAGAGGGCTGTGCAACCAGGTCTTTTGACATTTGCACTTGTACATGCATGTGAAAGTGGAAACCACCAATTTATTTCCACAGGCCAATATTTGATCCTCAGAGCCCAATGACTTTAGCTGCCACTGAACCTGGAAAGACTGGTGTTATCATTTAGAAGTATTTACTTTGTTCTAGTATTTTGTTTACTGCCCCCTTGCAAAGCAAATGCCTGAAGAAAAGCAAGAAACTGGTCCATCTGTAGCAATTCTAATCCCTTATACAGAATCCCAGACTTGCCAAGACACCTGCCCTAGAGTGGTACAGAGGAGTGAGAAAACTTCAGCTGAAGCCTACCAAAACATAATTGTATTGATGATGCTACTATCTTGTAATTAAAGGTGCATTTCTTCTAAGTGTGTTTCTACAGCCAGCATCCTCATGGCATTTGAGCAAAAGCCCTGATACTTCAAACAATTTATCGTATTGGCAGGTTTTGCTGTTCTAATAATTTTTAAAAGCTTTTACAACAGAACAGAGATTTTAATTTGCAAGTCAAGTTTCTGTCAGTTGATAAAAGTCTACAGATGATCCAAACTGATAGATACCTACAACTCGCATGCTTTCTGAAAAGCTTAGAAATAAAGCAGGTCTGATTAGCAATGGGTGATTCAGCAACAAAGTCATACTGAAAACAGAAAAAGAAGAGGCACTGAGGTGCAGAAGAAATGTAGAGAGTTCTCCGAGACATCCATGTGCATGGCTTAGAGCTGAGATCCCCAGATTATGCTTTGAGAGATGACTGGTGGTCCACATACTGAGTGGTCAGATCTGTTAAATGAAACCACACTGACCTCAGTGGTCAGATCTGTTAAATGAAACACACTGACTGCTTCAAGCTTAACAGGGACACAGAGCAAAATACGAGAAAAATGGAGTACTAACAGTGACTTTTTGGTCCAAAAAGTTTGGAAAATGCTGGGATAAAACTGGTTAAAGATCACTGTTAGATAAGCACGGCAAATGCACCCCAGTTATTGACCACTCTAACTGGATTAAGATATCTCCAGTATGGGATAAATCAATGAATAAACGTGGTTTCCGGACTCTGTACTCATTAATGAATCCCTTCATTCAAAGGGTAAACCATGACAGGAAACCTAAGGAGATTAACTCTTCATCTTTTAGTAACAGCACGAATGTAGAGAACAATTCAAAATTAAGAACCTAACCACTACTTCCTCTGGTTGAAGTTTCTTGGAAAACAGAAAAGGGAATCCTGTAAGGAATCAAAACAATCTCTGATTTTCAGTCTTGAACATACAGCTAGATCATAGCCACAGAACACACTACAGAGTGAAAACAAGAAAACATAATCACTATCAAAACAGTTGGGCAGGAACGCACATCCCCTGGTCTGTTTACAGTATTAGATGCCATAGGAACTCCTTTCTGTGCACATGGATGCTGCTCACAGTCATCACACAAAGCCACAGACTGAACAGCCGCCAAATCCTTTCCACACTAACCCTAAATAAACACAATGGGCTTAAACTGAGGCATCATTAGGTTTTCAATTATCTCTACAGAACCAGTTCTCTCTGAAGATAAATCCATGCTGGAGCCACTTATGTGCTTTCCTGATCTAGACATCCTTTACCCTATCTTGACTATGATTAGTACTGTGGAAGAAATGCTTGTAGCTGTCTCACACATTAGCTTCTCCTGCCATGTGTCTGACCTGCATGTGCTTTTGTTTGTTCCAACTGTAAGTGGAGTTGTGGATAGACTGACTGGACTGATAAACTGGCCGTATACACATAAATCCCAGTAGCTACATCCATAAGGAATGGTGCATGAAGCTCTAAGATGGGCTTGTGCACAGCTGCATAGACAACAATTCCACCTGTAGGAAAGAATTTTAAAACTTGGCTCTGAAAAAGCCCCAATTGAATAGAAAGAAGTTATTTCAATATTTATCAGATGAAACAAACAACTGTAAAAGGAACAACACATCAGTATTGCGTTTACCAGCTTGTACCTGTGAAAACCCTTAATCATGCTGAATGCAGGGACACAAAACTGCAACAGCTTTAAATGATATACAGGTGACTGATATGGTCAGCCTGTGACCAAGAGCACCAGCTCACCATAGAATTGTTACTTTCCTCCACAACTCAGGAAGGGACATTTCATTCACAATTTCTTCTTATATTTTTTATTCATTAATTTTCTTTTAATAAAGGTAATGTTACTGACTGAGACTGCCATCACTGAAGACTGACGGCTGTTAGTCACAGAGCAGCTACACAGCCACCAGTGATGCAAGCTCTCCCAGAAACTGCTTTCCCCTTTTCCCTCTCCTCATCCCCACCAGGCGTGTGACCCAGCCTTGACCTGGAGGGATGAGAGGAAAGTTGGCTTTTTTAAAGTCTTTTATTCTTTAGCTCCTACAGTAAGAACACTAGTAAGGCAGCCAATTAGTGCCAATTGCAGCACTCATTTCTGCAATGACACCTACCCACTGGGAACTCCTCTGAGACAACCAATCACTTTTCAAACAAGCCTCAAAACAGCTGTCAGATGGTACAGGATTTTGATCATTACTGACCTGAACACACTCAAACTAAAGACCTCATGATGAAAGATGTGTCCCATTTAGAATCCCCAGAGCCATCCAGCCCCTCATAACACTGATACTAATTTTTTCTGAACAAAGCTTTTCAGGAAGTGGCTAAAATAGCACTCAAGCCTTAGCAAACATCTGAACAGAACTGAAGTCAAAAGGCATTAGTTATTCAGCAGTTGCCATGTCTGGTCTAGCCACACTATTACGAGATTTAGCAGCCTGTCAGCTTCAGGCAGCAATTTGACAGTACCCATAAAAAGCCATTTTCTTCAGAGAGGATCTAACTTTTCCAAGTGCAAGCCAGGAAGGTAGTAGTGACAATAACAGCCAGGGCTACAAAAATGCAGACTCACTCCAGGAATAAAACAACCATCTGGAGAAATACTTTCTTTGGTTTACCTTCAGCAGAAGTGGATATTTGCAAATTCTCTGAATTGGAGTCAGCAGATAACCCTCTAGTGGAATGTCTGTCGTCTTTCTGCCTCCCAAAAGCATGCAACCCTGTAATCAAAAAAGGAAACAAATGTTACCTCAGACACAAAGCTTCCAGACGCTCTTGGACATGATTTTGTATTCCTGTAACCCATATTATGGTCAGAAAACACTTTGCCACACCTAAGATACAGGAAATGGGACTTCATTCACCACTGAAATACAAAAGAATCCAACCTACTCCAACAATTAATAGGACTATTGTCTTTATTTGCTATGCAAAGTTTGCACTGTTGGTCCAGAAAACTCTTTGAAGGCCAAAATAAAGCTTACTACCTAGTAAACACATCATTTACTCCAGTCCAATCCTTATGTCTGAAGGAAATTGCAGTGGAATTGAAATAAATGAGTCATCTGCATCACATCCACCAATTCTCTGGCAAAACATTATGTCTCATCACAGCTGGACAAACAGCATGGGTGCACTGTCTAGGTAACCAGCACACATGGAGCGTCAACCAGTGACAACACATCGTGCTGCCTACCCAGCTACTCTCCAAGTGCTGGTTAAGCACAGTAAAGAAGGGGACAAGCATCAGAGCAATACACCAAAGAAATGCAAATCCAAATAGATTTTAGGTTGAAGAACAGAAGCAGCAACTGATCAACCCCTGCAATACTCGCCCAGTGAGTTCACACAAGTTTAGAGAGGCCCTGCATTCCAGCAGAGTAATTTCACAGATAAATTTGTGCATGCTACCTCAAACAAGTGGTGCTCAAATTGCTATGGAAACTTTTTTATCAGGATTGACATGGAAGGGGAGTGTAAGAATTGGGCATGGCATAGAAAAAAATAACCTACAGTCCTTGACCTGTCCTTATTTTGTTACAATAATCTGTATTCTCCATGTGATAAACAAATACTGACCTGTAAGCTTTTATACAGGTCCCTGAAGATTCTGGTTTTGGCTGCTGCCAGAGACAGGTAGTGGACTCAAATGGACTTCAAACCTGTTTCAGATAGACTAGTCTACATTCCTATGCTTGACTGTGAATCTGGACAATCTGCTCCAAAAATCACCCCAGTTGCAAACCTGTCCTGTCAACAGGAGCCGAAGTTTAAATTCAGTTCAGCCAAGATGTGCTTGCTTTGGGGCATCACCGATAACATTTTCCCCTGTGAAATGTGTGCTGTGGCTCAGACACACTCTGAAATTCAGTGGGTTTTTGGCTGTAGTTCAACAATCTTGCTCTTCAAGGAATGTTCACAGACATCATACATAAATCTCATTAGTCCTAACTGGTATTTTTACAGACAATCGTCTGTAAAATAACCCTTCCCCAGGCTGTTCTAGATCCATGGTGCTGGCTACCAGCTCACAATGCTCCCTGTCCAATTTTCCAAGTCTCGAGTGATTCAGTCCTTCCCATCTCTTCTTTCAGCCCTCTCCTTTCTAGCGCTGGGCTCAAAACTGCCCTTTAACACTTACTGATTTTTCAAATACATTCCCACATTCTATATTTCAGCAGCTGTGAAGGGGCAATCAGGCCAAATCTATCCTCACAAGCAAAGCTTTGTATTTCAATGCAGCTTTCTCTGTATAGTGGCATTATAGCATTGGCTTTAGGAGGCAGTAGAGAAGAGAAGGGAGGCCTGAAAGATATTACAGCAGCCACAGCAAAGTAGGCACTTCAGTGTAGCCTCTCCTCCCATATTTATGGCTATTTTAAGAGTCTCTTGGATTCAGGTACTGCAGCAAGCCACAGCAGACAGTGTGACATCTGTTATGTGCCTTGTAATCAGTTTGCCAGCTGCTGCCCGTAACAGACAGGAGGCTTTTGCCAATCCAGTGGCAGTGGAGAACACTGAATACTGGGAAGGATGGTGTTTACATGCACTTTTGTCTCTCCTCTTTCTCGCCAGATTCCCTCAACAGAAGTACCCAGAGGAACTCATGAACAAAGGTCATTTGGTGACTCAAACTAATGGTTTAGCAAGGTTCATTAAAACTTAGAGATGACAAAGAGATTCTGACTACCCAACATAGTGCATAAGTGCTTGTTCCTGCTGCTCCCTCCAAGGCCTGTATTTTGTGGCTAAAAGAATGCTCTGGCTCTGCTTGTGACAAACATTTATGCAGAAGTTTTCTTTTGCTGTACTATAGTGGGAAAGAGAAAAACTTCGTCTGAAAGTTAAAAAAAAGAGAAGAGCGGGGAGAAGAACAGAGAAGCAGGTTCCTTGCAGAAAGACAGCCTTCCTTTTAGTTCATAGCATTTCCTAAGAAAAAAAAGCTAGTGTGCTGAATTAGTCCAATACCTATATGCTAATCCCGTTCCAAATGCTATGTGTCCATATCTAGGAATGTGAAAAACCCCCTCAGAAATTAAGGGGAGGTGGGGTGAAGGCTAGGAGGAGAAACATCCAAGAAAAGAAAGAAAATTAACGAATGTTGGGCAGAAGGCACTATCTACTGGTTCTTTCTTCTCCCACTCAGCCTCTTTAGGAGACATTTGAAGGCTGTATGCCACATTCTCTTCCAACATTGATTCTAATACATCAAAGGTTAGACAGGGAGTTAGGTCATTTTTGATACAAGCAGCAATGACGCAGTGAAAGCAATTCATCTAGACTACATTTCTTGCCCACAACTGGACTCCTGGGGAAAAGGATGGCAGAAGCAGGTCACATTTTCCTGGTAGTTCTGCAGATGGTGAATTGGTCAGAGAACTGAGCAGGGAATCACATCCACTGGGAACTAGTCAGAGCCCTGCTGTTGACTTATTGCATTACTCCTTTCACAATCTTTGCTCAAATTTTCTGCTCCTTCTTACAAAATAAATAAATAAAAATCCATTCCTACTGAAATCCCTCATACCAGAGCTGTGCTTCTGTGCTTCAACTCATCAATGATTTCAATACCCATCCATCCTGAGTGCTACATACCTGGAGTGGGTAATGTCTGCAAAATGCCCAGCATTCCTGGGATACCAAATGGTTATTATGAGTACAGTGCAAAGTCACATCAGTAAGTCAAGAGTGCTACAGAAGGTGCTTACCAAGAGGAATGTTCTCACTGTTGGGATCTTGTTCAACTCCATCAGCAGCCTGAGTGCTTTCTCGTGGTTGCTACAGTACTCCTCGTACACAAAGAATTTGTCTTTCTGCAAGGTAAAACAGAGTAACTTACTAACTCAGACAAAACTGGAGTGACTGCTTTGTCACAGTCCAATACCAAATTCTTTACAAAAAAGTGTGCAGACAAAGTGGTATTAGGGTTGCAGTTTACATGAAGCACGCGATACCACTCTAACGTGAATAATGTATAGAGGTGTTCCACTAATTCCTGACTTACTCTAAATTAACATTAGCTTTCTGAGCACAGAGACTTCCAGGACTTTTCCTCTTAATGCATCACTGAAATAGTATAGTCTTTGCTGAAAGAAGGGATTTTGCTATCTCAGGGATACTTGCATGTGTGTCAGGATACTCCAGAGGATTAGGTAGGAGCGGAGTAAAGCCAGGAGCAAAAAGGCTGACATTTCTGAGCTATGCTGACTACTCCTGCAGGAGGAAGAAACAGAGGTAGCTGGGAAGAACCATGATCTGGAAGGGAACTATATCACAAAGCAAGCAGCTGGAAATCCCCTGCCTTTCAGGGCTGAGGAGGAACCCTTGGTGAGTTGGCTGGTTCACTCTGCATCCTGAAACAAGCAGCAGGCGTCATTATTTCACTGCAACAATAAACAGTGGCTTGTCTGTCTATAATAGTTTCTCTAAATGGAAGAATTTCAACAAATACACACAAAATAACCAACATTATTACAGAAATTAAAGGAAGGGAAAGGCAGCTTCACAACTAGGCTGAGGTACTTGCACTGGAACATGTCACAAGAACCAGCAGATGCAGCAGAATGAAATTCCCTGTTAAAAAACAAGGGTCAGCTGGCAGCACCAAGTTCTGCTTTACTGCTCTCCAGAATCGAAGACCATGCAACAACTTCTATCTAAAATGATCAGATGCTCAACCCATGGCAAATATCAGATATCTGGAAACACTGAAATGATTCACAAAAGCAGCACTAACAACCATCTCCATACCTGAGCGTACCAGGCAAGGAGCGATTTGATCCTTTCAAAGCTGTTAAAGCAGCAGCTATGTTACAAGATTCCAGTAACATATTCACAGGAATTAATGAGGGGACAACACACAGAAACCAAAAAGACGCACCTTTTATTGGGTGCTTCTCACAACAGTAGCTTCTTTCCTGGTTCAGGTCAGCTCCAATGCCACGACACAGAGATGCCATGCAGAGCTACTAAGACATCCTACTTCACATATCAGAAGTAATTTAGATGCATTAGCGTGGCCCTCTGCCAGGGTAATACGCGAGGCACCTCAGGGCACTGTGCCATGTAGACAATGCCCTCCAGAGTTTGCTGTGGCATTCACATCAGTAATTTTCTCTTTAGGATCCTGGCCTAAAAACATTCTATCTGAATCTTTCCATCTCCCCTGAACCAGGAAGTTAATTTTTCTTAATTTTGATTGGACTCATATCATTCATCAGAGCATCCCCTGTTAGCTGAGGGCATCTGCAGCATCTAGGAACTTTCAAGAAAACTCACAGTGATCCAAACAAATGAAGGGGTTGAATAACATAAATTGAAGGGAATGCTACTACATTCATCAAGCATTCCCCCTTTACTACTGTCATGTGGAAGAGAAATTGTGTCTAATATTAGTTTATAAGAATTTGACATTCTGGTCAGACACACAATGGCTGGATGGACATGCTCACAGACTGTAAAATGCTTTTGGATTGGGTGTATCATTAATCTGATGATTTTTATTTTCCCCTTGTACTTCCAAAGGAAGAATTGAGAATAAATAGATAAATGTCCAAACACAACAACAATGGTACAAAGCGAATAAAACAACAGCCACAAGGAGTGTGGTGCAAAGAGCTGGAATGCAGATGTTCAAGACTTTTATCCTTCATCTACAGCTGTTCATATTAGTACTAGAGTTTAATACCGGGAAGCTGAAAAGAAACAAAGGCTTCTGATCACCAGATGCAGGAAAAGGCAGGGCTGGGTCCATAGCACAATAGAAAAGAGGCAATTGGGAGGCATGGAATTGTTTTCAACCATAAAAACTGAAGAATTACAGAATGAATAGACAGATATACGAGTTTCTCCTACACTTCTTCCTCTCACCTCCCCTCGACTCCCTGGATGCACACAAGCAGCATGCTTGAAACTAAAAATAGTAATCATTAACATTACAGCATCCGTTACATCAATGGATACAAAATGTCATTGCTCAGGTTTCTGACTGCCGCTTTGAGCGCCTGGAGTTTTGGGAGGTTATATTTAGATCACAACAAAACCCCTTTGCTAAAGCTCAAGCCAGTACAATAATTATACACACACCAGAGAGCTTTCATCAAGCCTTTTCCAGCTGTCCTTCAGGCATGAGACCCACAAATATGAGAACTATGCTTTAAATTACTCAGTGTCTGAAGTGTTTAATTTCCTCTCTGGGTGACATTCAGTCCTGGACTCTCCCATGCCCTGGTGAAGAAATTATCAGTTACGTAATTACAGATGTTAGTCCAGGAATTCTGAACCTGCAGTTATTCTATATTAAAGTGCAATTATGGTCAGAAATGTGGCCACATAAAAATGCATCTTCTTACTCAGCAAATCTGCTAGATGCATAGTTAGTCCTTCTGATTTTGGTGACAGAAGTAAGTCTATAATATTGTTAGTTTGGTTAAAATAAATCTTTCACCAATAGTTTATTCTCCAAATATGTTATTTTAGGCCTATTAGAACTGCCCACAAATTAGTGCAAATTTGAAAATAGTTTTGGCCAGAAAAAGCAAATAAGACTTTGGGAAAATTGTAACAATTTTATTTGGACACGTTTTTAACAAAGCATTTTCATGTTTCAAAGCAGGGTGGAAACAATTTTGTCAACATGAAAAACCTAAGCAAAACAGAGATACAATTCTCAACAAAACAAGATCACTGACGACTTAGACAATAAAACTTATCACTCACGCAACACTGCTCCTAAAAATGAGAAGAAAATGTGTCCCTTGAACAAGTTTCTAGTTATTACTCCACCAAAGCTCTAGCAATATGGCAATATCAGAAATGAAGCATCTGTCTATTCCCTGCCCTTCTGCTCTGCAGACAGTCATACGTTTTCATAACGTGCACAAACAGCCTGTGCTGATGAGGTGTGATTATTCCAAGTTCAGTGTATATACTCTCTTTGATGCTACAGACTTTTCTCCATGCCATTTTGTTTAAGGTTGAAGATTAAATTTTGAATGAATGAAGTATGTTCTTTACTGTCCGTTATGGTCATACTGAACTACAACACCAAAAGAAATCCTAGCATCCCACATCAGACAATGAACTCATGATCATCTGATCAAATGGCATTAAGGCAAACAATGTCCAAAGTAAAACAATTTTTCACAACTAAATATGACAGCAAGTGCATTACATCATCTGTTAAAATACTTCATGGAGTCAATGTGCAGTGATTATTCTTTCAGAACCCTTACAAAATCTGTCTGCTTGCTTCAGGCATTACTTACCCAAAAAGAAAGACAAAAGAAACAGGTTACCCGTGTTTTCCCTGCGTAAGCTGGCTAAACAACATGCAGCTCTTCAGCCATGGTACAGGAGTGCTTCACTATAGAAGCCTTTATTGTGACAGAACACAAATCTCACCTCCCTTCTCAAAAAACCACAATGAAGCTTGTCTTCTAAAATCTAGGCACAATCTGCATGCAAGGACAGATTATTTCCTCCTCTCCTGATAATCTTCTGTTTACTGTTCATTGCTCAGATTTAGGTACCACAATGCTCCTAATGGTATTCTTGCATTGCCTTAAGGTAATTATGGATGAAACCAGCTTTTTCTATACATTCTGAATTAAACGTATGTTTTACTTCCTTCAGTATAAGATGCTTCTTCCCTAGGGGATCATGAAATAGTTGATATACACATTATTTTCAATGCAGTCCACAAATAGCAACCTAAGATGTACTCAAACTGCCTCTATCAGAAGACAAATTCTCACCAGCATTATAGTTTCAGTATTTCTGTATTGTTGCATGTTTGAGAAATAAAACCTTACATAATTATTACATTTAACAACACTAAAGTTACAAAATACACTCATATACAAGAAAACTCTACCAATAACTACATATACCAGGCTTGAATTCAGTCAAGTGACAGGGTATTAACATTTCTGGTTATTCAGTGCCACTCAAACACAGTAGACAATTTGACAGCATCACTCAAAAGCCCTCTAATTTTGATACCTTCACTAGCGAATACTAATGTATCAGTACAGCACATCTTGTGGCAGGCAGTGATTCTAGGGGGTATTCAAGGCTCTACCTAAGATCATGTTTTTCAACAGCCTCACATCTGATACAATTTTGGGGGCATGATCTCTATATAACACTTTCTGACACTATTCTAGTAATTGTCACAGCATAAATGAAACTTAAATGGGGGGGGTGTTAGATGGTAAAGCTCTATGAGTAATGAATGGCTGTATAATTGCTGTCCACTCAAACCTGATGAACTGTGAAGGCATGAATTTTGATTATGAAAGCCTAATAGAACATATTTTGACAGGAAGTTGGCCTGTGGCTCAATGCAGTTAATAAGAATTTGAAGAAATGGCTATTATGTACACGCTTTCTCATTTTCAAACATCTCAGGAGGGCTGCTCAGAGTGAAAAAATGCGCAACTTCAAAGTATTACACATGCAAATGAGGTAACTTTGCATTTAAATGAGTCCAGCTTTTGACTAGGTGTATATATAATAGCTGATCCTGCATATACAAGCATGCTGTACATACACGTTAGTCAGAGAATGGCACACATAAATGACTGAGAACTGAGCAAAGTTAAAAACAAAACAAAAATCTACTACATGAAGAATTTCACAGTATAAGAAACAAATTATGATGACAGAAGTATAAGCTTCAGTTGCACGACCCTTAGTATAGGCCTGTACTTTCCCGGCTTACCCAGCATTACCAGTGTGACTGGAATGGGCTGGCACAAATGATCATTTTATGGGTGTAGCAGAACAAATAATTCAGCTCTTGGGCACAAAGTCAGATGATACAAAAGTAACCCATCAAAATAACAACCTGGAACTGGCAGAGTTTCATATCATATGACTGTTTCACATTTTGTATCTCTGGCATTCTTGAGCCAGCATTATGAGTCCAAAAGCCAAATTTTATTTCGTTTTGAGCTACATAATGCAGGTTCTCATCTATTCCACAGTAAAAGGCTGTGTTGTAACTTGTGCTGCATTTCAGCAAGATCAACCATCTCACACTACCTTTCATTTACTGAAAGAAATATATATGCACAGACACTAACTACAGTTAATGACATATTGGTCTTTGGCTTTAACATTGATCATTGACCTTTGTGGGTTTCAATTTTAAAATACACAGAAAAATCATTCATTTACTTGAAATCGTGCTGCTTTTTTGACACATTTGGAACCAGAGCAGACGAATCCTTCACAGTAAAATATGATCAGCTGGGTGAGAAAATAAAGGGACAAAAAATATTCAATGGAAAAAGGAAGAGTTTCTAAAAATATCTTGTTGTTTAAGCAAGTTTGATGTGGTTTCCATTGTTCTAATCTCATTCACAAGTTTTTTCCCACCCTACCTACAACTTTCGTACAAGACACGCATTGTCATAGTATTGCCACAAACCTTAAAGATTAGGGTTAGCTAAGGGGCATGGGAGCTTATGACAGGAAACTGCATTTTCAGATAGCGTTAAGTCATTGTACTTACAAATTTTAAGAAAACATTTCCCAGTTCATGCTGAGACTGAGGTTCTGGTTGTAAACAAAATTCCAGGGCAGCCAGGAACTCCTTGTGAACACCAAGAATGTCTTCGATGTTAGAAAATAAGATCTGAAATATAAAGTGAAAAACATTGCTAGCTGTTAATACACCCGAGAGTGTTCTGTTAAAGTTGTAGCACCAAAGTATTGTGGCTCTAGACTTGTGCTGATCAGATCCAAAGCACAGACAGGGACTCGCACAGAATTAACTACATTGTATCTCCCCATTTCCTGTCCCTCTACCGAAATCTTTATTGCGACTGAAGTACCGGCTGTAAATGAAGGTTGTCTTTCCAGATACCTCAGCTTGATGAATGAGAGCAACCTCTTTCAAGTCTGCAGAAGATTTCCTATGAGACCAACCAAGTGGAATCACAATGACCAAAACCGTTTTCCAGGAGACAGAAGCAGGAAGTCATTTGCCTTTCCTTCCCTTGCATTAGAAATCACTTTCTGGAAGAAAGGGACTTGGAAGCTACTGTACACAAATATGTACCTGTAAATAAGAGACTAAACCTCTTCCCTGTGGGATCTAGCATTTCACTGACAGGAGTGCAGAATACTGGAAAATGTTTGCAAGCCACCCAGGCAGCATTTCTGAGTTCCCTTTTGCTGACCTCAGTGGTTCTAAAAGGCCTATGTAATGGGAGAGTGGCCCCTAGTTTAGACAGGTACTAAGAGATAATTGTGCAATATCACAGATAAATGATCCCTAATGATTTGAATATACACGTGCTAAGGGGAATAAACTGCCAGAGTGAAAGGTACTATAAACTCGTAAGTTTAATCATTAAAGACAGGAATAAAACCTCAATTCCTCATTCAAAAGCAGTTTCTCTCTGGTTTTGCAGGTGTAGATGAGATCAGGAACCCAAGAAGCCTTCCTCTCCGCATGTACCCAGGTTCAATGCTACACCTTCTGTTACTCAAGGATGGACAGAGTATCTCTCAAACTCCTCCCACAAGCTGCCCGCATGTGCAGAGTGGAGCCTGTTGCATATGCCTTGTCTTCGCTCCCTTTTCATTTCAAGAATACTGGGATATCGTAGTACGCACCACCATTAATGCATGCTTGTGCCTCATGGCCCCTTGCTAGCTCTGAATAATCTAAAAGATTCCAACACACTGAATTTCCACTGATGGGTGCTGATCCAAAATAAAGGACAGGGAGCTAGGATCTTTGACTGCTTCCAGAAAACTTACCATGCTAATTCAAGCAGAGCATCCAATGGTTCTGTCACATGGCTGAAACTGATGTGATGACATGGTAGCCTCTGTCTGCATGGCTTTGGCAGAAGCTGTGCCAAAAGGGGATTAAGAAGGAAGAGGAAAACATCTGACAGGAATGATTTTATCCTTCAGGAGCAGTCTTTGGGGGATATTCTTTTATCCAAGGAATATCTGCGTAATCTAATAAATTCTGTGGTGGTCAGTAGAGCTCTGCTTGAAGTAGAATTCGCAGATAAAAAGAGCCACTTGAAGATCAAGGCAGCAGAGAGACCTTGACTGCATGTACTTTTACATGTAATGCACAATTACCATTTATAAGCCTCATGTGATGATCCGTGTCTGGCAGCTTGTGCACACCCTCAAATTGTACTGCCTTCAATCTACTGTATCAGTAAGATGACATCAGTGAATGCTGTAAATGCAGCACAAGCACAACACTAACATATCAATGGAGTTATTCCCACATGAGGCAGCGAAGAAACTAAAACCATTTTATGATGTTGCTGCAGCTGTGAGTCACTGGAGTACTTGTGAAATATGGGCCTGGCAAGGGACTCAGTGTGGTCTTTCTGGAAGGGGATACAGTGGCCAAAGATTACCAAATCTCCAGTGCTTAGCACCAGCTGCAGGAGGAACCTGCAAAAATAATACTGGGAGCAATAACCCAAATTATTATAAAAAACACTTTCTCTTTCAGCTCAGAGGTGGGCGACTGCCAGAATACCCTGTATTTTCCTCTAGACGGTTCTGCTGCATGAAGAAAGAGGAAAATACAGGCTTCTCCTTACACAAGCTGCCAAGCCATTTATACAGCCTCTGCTACCAGCCACCTCACAGACACCTCTGTGGTGACTCAAGATACATAATATTAAGAGGCAGAATTACCTCAAGTCCCAAAATCACCTTGCTTGTTCTGCCTCTTCCAGCAAGAAGGGAGAAAGTAGAAGGAAAGAAAGAACAAGTATCTTTCAGCTATAGGAAGGAATTAAATTATTTGGGGTAGGGAAGAAGGGGAATTGGAGGGGGAGATAATATGGATTCTGATCAAGGAAACTGTGCCTTTATGATTCTATTTCACCAGAATAGGCGTAGGACTTTTATTACCAAAGAGAAGCTCTTTTATTGAAAGTTGGGTACTGTAATATTAAGAATAAATGAGGTCTCACAGTGGCCTCAAAAAGACCCCCCAGGCACTTCAAGAATGACACAGAAATTAAGTAGTACTTCCCCAGAGGAGTGCAATGAAACTTCAAATACAAATACATTCAAATCAGCAGAGAAAATACATATTCTTCAGCACAGGCTTTGTGGGCAGTGCATCAGATTATGTGGCAGTCATAATTAATATTCATTTTGATCATATATGAATAATCATAGAATAATAACTTTCATCAACATCTGCAGCTGCTCAAATTGGGTAGCTTTATTTCTCACGCACAGCTTAATTTTCACACACTTCTCTGCACACGAGATCTATTCACAGAACCACAGAACCGTCTGGGTTGGAAAGGATCTTAAAGATCATCTAGTTCCAACCCTGCTATCACAGGCAGGGACACCAGTGTCACTAATAACTTATCTACTTCTCCAGTCACCCCTAAACTTACTTTAGACCACAGAAGGTGAGTCTGGGGGGAGCAGGGACTTCCATATTTGAATACAGCAAGAGGCTTAGTTTCACAAAGCTGCCAAGCCACCTTGCTACAAGCCCCTTCTGATGCCAGTCAGTCAATATTACAGCATTGTCAGCCTATGGAATGAGTAGCAAAAACAAAGCCTAGAGCTCTGCTACGATCTCTATACATTCAGATAACACTCGCACATGAAACAGAGGAACCAGCCTTGGGGAAACAGTACAGTAGCTATTATTGCTCTGCCCTGCTCCCATCAGTGTAAAGGGCAAAGTTTCTGCTGATTTAGAAGCTACAGGAGCAAATGCAAGCTCAGTAAGTAAGCCTCTAATGGCAAACAAACTGCACTCCGTCCCACTGATCATCAGGTTTCACTTGCATGTGTGTACAAAGAGGGTTTTGGTTTCACATGCATATGTGTACAAGAAGAGTTTTTAAGCCAAATTAGTACAAGAAAGCTTTGCTTGTATTTATGAAAATAACGAACAACAAGGTCTCCTGTGACTACAGGCACTAGAGAAGCTGGTACCTCACAGCTCTGTCCTCTACTTCCTAAGTCCTTCCACAAGAACACAAAGTCCTTCCCACTAGACCACAAGGAGTATTCCTGCCTCCTTCTCTTAAGCCTTATCAATTTAAGATTTGTAAAAGACAGCAGAGATGCAAACTGATTAACTGAATACTGTCAAGTAAAACAGACAAGGTCTGCGCACTCCCTACATTTCCTCTCTAAGACACTGAAAAGGCTCCTCTGTCCTCTACCCACCAATTCACAAATCTTGCCAAAAGTCAGTATTTCTGACAACTCTATGTTGTTATCAAATTTTACTGAAATTAACTGGTGGGATGAAAAACTGCAGGAAGATGACAGCTATACGAATGGGCAAACAGATTGACAGATAAACTGTCAACATGAGCCTCTTCTCCTCAGGGAACCAGTTTAATAATAAGCATCAATATGAGATGAGGGTAGCTGATATTCATATCCCTGAAACTAGCCTTTCATTACCTATCATTTTCCCTGCCAAGAAAATGAGGAAGCTAGAAGAAATACCTTAACATTCTCCTCTGTTATGTACTTCTCAGCTTTGTCCACAGCATTCTGACGGATCCGGTGAAGAAATGCCTGCAAAGATAAAACAGATTGTGTTCAAACAGCTTGATACAGCTTGATTTCACTCTTTTATATCTTCTAGGCTCACAGCAACAGAGTGTGACTGATTACTTTTAAGACTAAAAGAATGTAAACATTCACCGAATCACCACCACAGTTTCTAGAGGCAGGGCTGCATTGAGGGCAGCACAAAAGACGTTTCCTACAATGTCCTTAGGCTTTGCCTGGCAACAAATGTCTTCCCTCTGTTGAAATTTTTAGACTTAATTATCTGTTACTACCAACAGATTACAGCAAGTGTCTGTTTGGTTTTTCTTTGAAGGTTTTTCCCTCTCTGAGATGCAGCTGTTTTGACTTCGGAAGGCAGCGGGCCTGACGCACAGCAAGATGTATGTCAGCAAAAAAGACTGCAAAGAACGACAAAAGGACATTCATGCTGCTGGAGCTGAGGCATGACAGAGCTATGAGCCAGGGTTATGGACAAGTTCAATGGACTAGATACATGGGGAAGGGAAATGGAAATCACCAGACAGGCTGGGATACATTTGGCTGTTTGCTGTGCTTCACTTGGTTGAAAACAGACAAAACAATGCAGGAACTTTTCACCTAGGCCAGGCTTCCTCTTCCCTCAGCTCTGCACAACTCTGCCTTTAACAGGTAAATCAATAAAAAGCTCCAAGCCAGATACAAATGGACAGTGATCTGAATATCAGCCTACAAAGCATAACTCTGGCTACTGGAAGGCAGGACCTACTTGCATTTGCACTGAATGTACCCAAGACACATTTGATGCAGTGGAAAGGGTTTAGCAAAGCACACTGCGAAGGATTTCTACCTCAGGTCTCCACTGTTCTAGCTGCTATTGGCTAAAGGGCACTTCAGACCTGAGAGCATGGAATTTTATCTTCCACAGACATCAACAGAGAGATGCAAATACACAGGTGAGACTGAAGGGAAGCCAGTGAGGACAGAACCTGCTGTGATAAACTGTGTGACCCATGCGCAGTAGGGCAGAGGGCTTTCCTCTCTGCTCTTTTTTTTGGTTTCCAACTCACCTCCCACACAAAAGAGTGAACTCTGGGGAGTGCTCTGAGCAAGGAAGAAAGGAACTTTTCTCACCCACCTGAGACAGAGGGGAAGCAGGTTATTTCTTTGTATTTATGGTACAAAGCAGCTTTGTTACAGCTCAATAATAAAAGGCTTTTAAAAGTTGAACTATTCCTGAGCAATGCCAATGTCAGCTGATGCACACTCAGCTGCTTCTTTTTTCCCTTTGCCTGTTGGGATTCGCAGCAGTTTACAACCTGATAAGAAGCAATGGCACTGAACCAAACTTAGAACTTCTGGAATGCCTTCCCCTCTGGTATTTCGGGTGGAAGACAGGGAACATGTCTCTGCGTCTGACCTCCAGTACTAACACAAGCACATCTCTGTTTCTGCTTAGCCACGGTGCTCTGTCACTTGTCAGCCCTTCACATTTTACAGGACAGGCACCCATAAAAGAAGATTAATTAATGACGCACACAGACCTTACATTTATTTTCAGCCCTGCTTTTGAACAAATTTCAAGGATTATAACCACACTGCTTCTCTTGCATCGCTAAACAGGAAGGAGATCCTGGCTAGATTCCAGCTAGATACAGAGAGCTTGGAGCAGGTTGTGTGGACTAAGAAGTCTGAAGAACAGATTCTTGTGCTAAAGGCATATGACACGTGCCAGTGGTGGAAGAGGCCTTTTATAAGAACAAGCCAGTCCACTTTGCCAGTAACTTGGCCACAAACTGCTGTAATGTTAATGTACTGCCCAGCACCCTAGCAACAGTCAGGGAACCAAGATGAAGTGTTCAGCATGATGACTAATGGCAGGAGGACTGACAGGAATAGCTGTTGCCCTCCCACTTCAGTGCTGGGTGTGATATCTGAGCAGTAATAATCAGGCATCTGATTTATATGAGGTAGCACATCATATTAAAGTCACTCTCCAAAGATAAGCCAGGCAGAGACTTTTCCTTGCTTTAATCACATTTCTGTTTGGAGACAACAAATCCAATTGGAATGATTCATTAATCTACACAATTAGCAGCTCCACTGGTGACTAATAGTTACCTGCGTATTAGTCCCAGTATGATGAGTCTAATTATAGAAAGCTGGTAAACAGAAGTACAACTCACATTAGCTGTTACAGGCTAGTCAGTGAAAAAGTAGAGTGTGTTAATCTAAAAAACAGCTTTTCTGTGATGCTTGTCTGAAAAGATCATTTAATGTGGGCGTGAGAAAGGGAGAAGGAAAACCAAGCAAAAAATGACAGAGGCACAGAAGCAGGGAGAGAGTAGAAAGGATGAAAGACATAAGAGGGAAAGAGGCAGTCAACTTTGTAGATCATCTGTCAAATCTCCTACAGCCTTTGATTTGTCCTGATGTGCATGAACAGCAGTCTTTCCAGCAATAACAAAACAAGACAGTTACAAGAGATTTTGGTCCTAGAAATTTAGTAGAATGCTTTCTAAAATGCTGTCTTCCCCAAAATATCAGAACTTTGTGGATGAAGAACTATTTGTCCCCCAGTTTTCAATACCTTCTCACGTGCAAACAGAATCTTTTGCAACACAATCATCCAAATTAAAAAGCATGATAAATACAAGCTATTAAACAGCAGCTCATAGAGCTAATCTTGCATGCCCTGTTCACATGACAACACCACTTTCCTTCCAAACCACTTCTAGCTTGGAAAAAACATCCCTTTTCCCAGAGATGTTGTTTAGACATTCAGGTCAGCGTTTTCCAAACTCCTCAAGTGACTTTTTGTACTACTAGTTTGACTAGGCTCTAAGCTCATCTGTACCAACACCATCCCTCTACTCACATGGTGACACAGACTCAAAGATCCATTATGCAAGCAGTATGCAGCGCTCTGTGGGAAACAGCTCAGGGAATGGTATGATCTTTTCTTAGACCTATCGATTTATCTGAAAAATCAGACAGGTATTTGGGGGAGGACATGACAAACGAGAGAGGAAGGTGGTGGTATTAGAAAACTTGCCATGTCCATCTTACTTATATTCCAAAACCTTGTTATTAAAGAGGAAGTTGTTGAAGGGGTAAAGGCTGTTTGGGCCACTTTAAAAGTTACTGAGGCAAATGCTCTCTCTGGCTGCTCCAATCTCTTCTCTCTGACACAACTTGCAAATTCAAGGGTTCCAGTCCTTGGTATTTCCCATGAGGAACTTTCAAGCACCCCTCAATATAACCCTCATCTGCAACACTTTCCATCTGTGCAAAAATGAACTCCCTATCCTGCAGAGATACATGGAAGCATAGGGTCAGCTTTCTTGGGAGCTCTTGAAAAACATTCCTAGGACTTGGGGACTCCAAAAAATCATTCCATGGACACAGCAGGATGATCATGATCACCCCTTTGCTGCAGCCAAAAGCAGAACTCTCTACTGTGGTGTGCTGCTGGTTTATTACACTTACAGACTATCAGGGATTCGGGAAAGGATGGCAGTTTGTAATAAACACTGGGGAGAAGGTCTGGTAGAGCCCATGGGTCCAGAAAAAAAAAACAGATCACAGCACAGTGTAGGGAAAAAAAACATGAAACCAAGCTGAGAAACTTTCATTCTCCTGATAAAGGTCTGTGAAGGTCTCATCTTCCACGAGTATGTGCTAATCATTAGGAAAACAGCCCAGAGAGGATTTGTTTTTGTTTAAAATTCTGCTGCTGCATCAACATAACATGTATTTGTGCACTGTGACTTGTTGCCCTCAAGGTCTGCTGCTTCCAAGCTCAGCAGGCCATGTCTGATGCTCCTCATGTCATGCATAAACACAGTTTATAGTTTGTTTGCCAGTACCAATGCCTTGCAGGATTCAAGCAGATCTATGACAAATCAGAATGAGCAGAGTGAAATGCTCCCCTTCTGCACCATGTCATGTTGGGTAAGTCACATCCAATACATACTAATAGAAACACACCACAAATCGAGAATGCAATTTACATATAAAAGTTAATTTCAATAAATAAGTACTTTTTTAATGGCCCCTTTTTCATGAAGGCATTTGTTCTTCAGTTCACTATCCTTACAATCTACTACTGTAATGAAACCTTGTTTGAGTGTCTTTGCTGCACCTCTGAACCACAAAAGCACAAAGCATACCTTAAGGAAAGAATCTCCTAATAGCAAGTTCTCACATAAACAGACTGAGGCAACTAGGATTTATCCCAGATGCTTTTCAAATGGCCCTTGTTGAACTTTGACTTGTAGCCTTGACTTTATTAGGAAAAATTAGTGTTTAGCACCTCTTAGGTAGCAAAAGTAACACATGGCAAGTACTAGGGACAAGGCAGTGACAGTCTGCTCATGCCTTTCTCAAAATTCATATCTGAGGCAGATACTTCCTCACATGTTCAGAAATAGCAAGAGATTTCTGATTAAACAGCAAAGCAGGGAAACTGTACATAACCCTGAAGGAAATGAAAGGGAGAACAGAAACAGACCAACAACGAGGCAACTGGTGACCATATTCAGGAGGAGCAATATCTGAAAGCACAATCCTGTGAAACCCATTTTATCAACAGGTGACTGGAATTTCATATTGCTCTTAAGTGAGACAATTCTGTTAAACATGTCAGTGACCAGGGCAGATTCAGAACAACACAGGGATCTAGGTGAGCCTCATATTTTCAGAGTTAAAATAGAGTTTGCTTTACACTTGTGAAATCAATTGTTTAAAGTTCCTTGCAAGTGCAGACATTCTGATTCCAGAAAAATTTGCTCACAGTGAAAAAGGAAGAGGTGACATGGACAATGAATTTCATCATTTGACCACCACTGGCATCTTTACCTTGCAACTACAGCTTAGGGGCTGTGCCTTAACCCGTGTCTGACGATACACAGAAAAACTTGTCATAAAGGTTTAAAGAAATACTTGCAAGTGTAACTATAATTTTTATTTCTTCCATCACCTGAATTAATGTTGCCACTAAATGTGGCTTAAATAAGCCTTTGCCTCCACTGAAGTACAAGTGAGGTACCAAAATACTCCATTGTCTTTAGCAAAGCAGCTTGAAAGTCCTGTGGGAACATGGCTCTACTGAAATAGTCTTGATGATTTAAAATGAATGTTTGCTGAAGTTTGTGTTTTAAAAGCAGGTGCATCCTTGCTCATGTTACTCAATTGTTAGCTTTGAATATTGTCATCCTGATCATGTTCTTTTGCTTTCTATCAGATATGCCGTTTTTAAGCCAAAGCTCTACACAAATGACAGGAAACATCAATATCCTGCATCCTACATGTGAACTGCAATTCTCACCTGCACTGAAGATGGAAAGACAGTGCAATAAATAATCTCAAAATAACATAACAATGACTGCACAAGGCAATTTATAAAAAATAAATCCCATAAGAAGTTCCTCTCCCCTTCTTCCCCTCCTTAATAACAACTAAGTGTGCATTTCTATGGAAAACTAAGTCTTCCAGCATTCCCTTTTAAGCATGGTGTAAATACCCAAATGCAGATCTTTCAATGAATGCGAGCACAGCTTTGGGTTACAACTGATTAGGAATCAAGTCACTTCAACTGGAGGTGAACCTACTTCAGTTCTGTTCCTCATAGAGTGGTCTGCAGTAGTGTGCACTATTAACTAAGACCTATTGACTTCCATCCTAGAGACAGCTGGATTTAAAGAAAGATGGATTTATTACTCAAAATTCAGACAACTACTTTTCAACTATCTCTTACCTCACTGGACAAAAGCCAGGACATGCATGTAGAACACTAGGCCTGATTCAGGTTTTTCAACGGTGAAATTTAAGTTAGAATACAGAAAATCAGAAGAAACTCCTTTGACATCACTAACATTACACATGTAAAATGGAGCAAGACTGAAGCAATCCTACTACTTTTAAAGAGTGTATTACTGTACATCTTACACTGTAAACTGGCAATCCTGTACTCACTTATTGCTCAATTACTAGATGCTATATTAAGATCTCTATAAAAACACATTTTAAATTATCAGTATCTGGTAAAGGAATAAAGAACTTAAGCATCAGATGAGTGCATTATACTGAATTTCCTGCATAGAGTATTCCACCTACGAAGAATGTATTTCTCTAGGTCCATTTAGAACAATAAAGAGCTACAGCTGTGAGAGCAACACTGCAAAAAGTAGCTCAGCTCTACAGCCAAATGAATTCATCAGCAAACAGCTGAACAGGGACTTGCCTGGTAGGCAGAAGTGTTTAGTAAGAGGAAATAGCATCAGAAATATCTTTTATTGCCCTAATTTCAGGCTTCCTGTGTATCAAACAGGCTTTAAAGCCTCAGAGCTTATTGGTACACATTTAATTTTTTATCTATCCCCTGAAGAGGAACTAAACTATTAGCTAACCAAGATGATTTAAAAAAGAAAGTCACGTACATTACAGAATAACAAACATTCTCTGCAATCAGCTCAAGCAGTCTGAGCTGCAAACTCTCACCACTGCCTGCTGCTAAGCAGAAGGTCAAATAGACTCTACTGTACAGGTTTTAAAATTACACTTCTAGCCCTTGCATCATCTTGGGCTATGTTAGACATGAAATGAGTAGAACTACTTCTGCTGACCACCTCTGCTCCATGGTACTCACTGCACTGTTTTTGAAAGCAAATACAAAGGTATTCTTTCTCTCACCTATTACTCCCATATCCCAGGGGAAAATGTCTTTCTTGCTCATATGCCCCAGCTTCACCCTCACCTCCCCTCTTCCTTCTTTTAAGATGACTTTTTTCATTCCAGTGTTGTCATTTCAAATACCAATGATTTCACACACACAGAAGCATGGATGTCACAGCATGAATCATCTCTTCTCACAAAAGTCTGCATGACCATTTGCAAAAAAAAAAGAGTAGACTCCACCTCAGGTGAAACTGGGAAGATCATCAGAACACAACTGCAGCTTCAGCTGCAAAATCCAGGTGTATCACAGGGCAGAGATCTTTTATCTGAAGCACACTTTTAACACGTAGTTTTTTAGTAACTGTACAGATATATAAACAATAAATAGACCTACACCTATTACAAAACTGCCACTGCCAATGAACATTAACTAAGCACTGATCATGGCAACTTGAAACCTCTTCCCCACTTCTTAATCTGACATAAATTAATCCTGATAAAGACCAAATGAAATATAGAGAACTGTCCAGAAACTCAGCTTTTAAAATTCTGTAAGTGCATGTATGAATAAAATGCTTGAATAAATAAACTGGATCCATTCTTTATATACTGCATAAGAGAAATAGCCATTGCTTATATAAGCTATATACCTGAAACACTTCAAAAATTGAGCTGATTTGTCCTTATCCAATCCTGCATCTTAAGGTTCATGCAGTTATGACCATGCATGGCTGATTTATCTCATTTGTCTTGCTATTGAGTGCTATACTGCCTATGCCATCAATGTTAACGAAAAACAGTTGCAAAATACTGGCACTGCACAGCACTGGGATTATCAGTGCACAGCACATTGAGGGAGTCAGACTCTCCAATTACTGTTTACTTACTTCAATTCTTTTGACAGGTCCACTACAAAATAGCTCTGTCAACAAATCACGGTGGCCAGGATTCCCCTCGTCCAATTGCACCCACCTAAAAGTTGGAACCTAACCTTAAGTTAGTGATGCAGGCTCCCTCTACAACACAAAGCACTGCGCAGGCTTCAAAGGATGAGTCACTGCACTCTAGGAGTGACCTTTAGGAAGAAAGGCTGAACTGCTCCCTAGAAATGCCTTTTTCTTCCCACCAAGAGTGCCTGGGTGACAGGTTTAGATAAGACCACCCTCCGTTCCTGTACCAGCTTCACAGCATCTGCAAATACAAAGTTCCAGGGCAATGAGCCTTACTGAATCATTTCTGCAAGTGAACCAGTGACTGACTGTCAGCAAGGGTGCTACGACCATGGGGGCACATGCAAAATTAACGGTAGTATTCTGGGACTCAGCACAAGTGAATTGATCTAGCAGCACTTCCCAGAAAAAGTAACTGACAAAGCAAGCTCCCAAAAGAGCCTGGACTGAAATATCTGTATTTCCAGTCTGCTGCTACTTACACTGGAATTTTGCAGCAACTAAAAAAGGTCAGACCAAATTCATTCATGCGTTGACTAATGAAGGAAGGTGAAACCAAAGGGAAGTGAGAGTAAAATATGTTGCAGTGTTTCTCACTCAAAGAGGGATCCCTTTCATAAGGGGGGTTTGTTTTCATTTGAATTACAAAAAACTTCTTGTGAAGTGAAAGAGTAACTGGTGCTGCAGAGCATCCATTGTCTCTTCCTTACCGTTGCCATGACCTTTGTCATTCCCTCCTCTCCTTGGTCACTAATATTTGCATCCTCAGGCAGGTCAGAAGATCCTGGTTCATTTCAGGGCTCAAGAAAAGCTACATTTTTCACCTTTGAAATCCTTTAGGACTCATTTCTACTAATATCTTCATATGTTCTGTACCCTGTCTCTCTGGACTCCTCTTCATGCCCTCCCTCCTCTTCAACTCTTCCCCTAAATCACTAAATAGTCTCATTAATGCAGATTCAAAAAACAAACAAACCCCAAACCAACCAACTCACACCACAAAAAAACCCAGCCTTCCTCCTTTGCAGATCCAAAGCTCCAGCATGTCCTTCTGTCCATATCTATCCCTCTACGACTCCAGCCCATTTTTAATATCAACAGAAAATGTGTGTGTTTGGATTTTCAAAGGGGCTTAAGAAAATTATGTGCCTAATTCTCTCAAGCCTTTGGATTGTCCCTTTTATTGGCCTCTTCATGTCTTTCTTCCTTTTCTGCAACCATGAGATAATTTTGATCATCTCCGTGCACCGCGGAACTCTTCAAAAGGTTTTCAGGACATAGTTTTCTTGAAAATCATGTTTTGCTTTATTCCTCTTATGTAGAAGAACAAAACTGTGTCTGCTTAACCTTTATGTTACTTGAGCAAAAGTTTGCTTCAGGAGTAAGGGCCGAGTAAACAACATATAAATATTTCAGGATTTGACCCATATTACTTACATTAAGTAGCTCCATAATAAAGAGACGCCTGCAGAATGCAACCAGTTCTAAGTTAGTGATGTCTCCAACTACAAAGATCCTATCAGTACCAAGGAATGTTTAATCAGGTTTCAGGCTCTACACAGCTACTCCTATTTCAATAGGGAGGTAGAGACATCAGTGACTGGAAACATGAAATGGTCTCCAAAAATAGTAAAGTCCAGATGTTGAATGTACTTGTAGCAAAAGTTTCTTCAATTAGTATTTCAAGATTCCATCCAAGCTAAAGCACTTCAATATCAGAAAGATTGCTATCTCCCTTTTCTACTTTTTTTCTTTCCAGTGACAGTGTCTTCATACATGAAACACTAAACAGACACAACAGAAAAACTTTAAAATGAAATCTGATAAAGTCCATGGAATTTTTTTACATCAGTTGCAACACAGGCAAAGACTTCCCCAGTGTTATCCCCTCTGCAGGTAAGGATCACAGATCACAGACAGAAGCTTAAAAAAAAAAAGTAGAATCTTGTCTTAGGTACTCAGTTTCTGAATATGTGTAATGGAGCTGATCATTTCAGTTAACAACTGAAGTTAATGGTCAGGCAAACAGACCTGCCAAAACAAGCAGGGGCATAACCCATATAACTTCACCAATTTCAATGTGAATAGATCCACCTGAGGACCTGGCCCTTAGTCTTCCAACTGAGTTTATATGATGATACTGAGTAATATCAATTTTCAAGCTTAGACTGAATCTCTGAGCTAACTGAAGCACACCAGTTCCGCTAACTGCCATCAGGTTCACTGACACTTGCGCTAAATTACGTTGTGAATGTACACTGGGCCCAAGTACCATGATCTCAGGTGACCTGCAAACTTGATCTACATTGCAAACACGTAACAAAATCCTAGGATCCTATTTCACTAGGAACATTTATGCCCAGCTGATAAGTCCTCTGAGTCCTACAAGCCAGTTCAACATTAGACCTTAGATCTAAATATTGAGATTGCTTCTATAGGTAACTTCTCAAGTAAATGTCTATCTGACCTCAATTCACGTGTATATAAGTAGCTAACACATTGAACGAACAGTAGTCCATTCACTGACTTAGACATGCTGGATTTCTACCAGGCTGTATACCAAATCAAGCTCCCAAATGCACCTCTACTGCATGAACATTTGTGCTTGATTAAGTTTAAAAGGACCCAAAAGTGCAAAGGTGACTGAACAGACTTGTACCTTCTCAACTGATAACATTGAGAGCTACAGAAGAACCAATCACAATGCCAAAACCAGGCATTTCACCTTAGAGAGGTCCCCAGAAGTATTTACATCAGCTCTGTTTACGCACTCACAGGTTTCATATTAATCAGTCCTCATAGCTGAGGTAAAATGGGAAACACTGAAATCTGTAGGTGCCTCATCCAGAAAACTAGCACTGGAATTGGCAGCAACTACTAGAAATTCCAGTGAAGCTGTCCTGATTTCAGGCATATCAGCCACCAGATTTTAGGCAGCAAGTAGTAATAACTGCATTTGAGAATTTCCATGAAGGTATACAAGACACAGGTGCAGTCACAGATCAAAGGACTTAAATCACAAAATTAGGCCTGGCTTAGGAGACTATCCTGGTATCTGCCTGTGCAGCAACTGCAGTCAGCTCCCCTCAGGCTCCTTACAAGCAGCAGTGTCTGTAAGGACTGTAAGTTCTTATGGCACTTTTCCTCCTCCATAACCAGCAACTGGGGCTCTGGTGCAGCACACAAACATTGGGACTTAACATTTCCTACTGGGAGAAATCTGCAAGTGCCTGTGGTGTGACAGTTGGGAACACAGCTTTTCATGAGGCACTACAAGCTCTACAAAAGGCTGTGACATTCTGAGATTCTCACCACTAGAGCCTAAGGAGAGTGGCTGTTTCTCTGTAGCCTGTGAAACGTTTCCAAGAACTTCAAATGGATGGAAAAATATGCGATTTGGTGAAAAGGAGTGGAATCCCATACGGGGAGGGGAAGGAAGGGAGGAAAAAAGAAGGGAACTCCGACTGCCCCAAGGCTTTTCTATTAAAGGCAGGACGGGCTGATGTCCATGGACTTGGCTCTCCCCCTCCCCCTGGAGCACATGAGATAATGTGTGGTTCATGCAGCTTGGGCAGCTTTCAAGAAGCAAACAGTATGTCAAGCTCTCTCTGCTATGAATTCTCCCACCTCATAAAACCAGCCGTTAGGAGACGCTTATTTGGGAGCTAAAAGATCCCAAATAAATCTTTTACAGGTAAACGGAAAGGAAAACGAATCTCAAGGACACTGATCTGAATTTTTGCCTTCCCCACACAGAGGCCACCAGACAATGTGACACATCGCCCCCCTTGAAATCAATGACAGCAAAGTTTAGTCTCCAATTTGTTGTCTTTATACGAACTGTTGATTAGGCCTATCTTCTGAGAAAGAGAAATATCTGTTTACAGAGATAACCATTTCTATATTTTGACTACATGGTAAATATTTGTTTGTATGACAATTTGATACTTCACTACAAAATAATGCTTTAAACAAGAATGAAGATCCCTGGTCTCTGACCAGACCACCAGCCTCTCTAAGTAAGTACAGGGAATAAGTTTGCAAAAACCATCCAGCACTTAATGAACCTTTTCTAGCCAAGCACTTGGGCTTTTTCACTCCACTTTGATTAAAAAGACAAAAACCAGGGAGCTTTGGTTTCAGCTACACCTCAGGAGAGGTATTTCCAGGCAACATGGCGGGAAGTACTTCAACCTTTGGCTATAGTCAAAAAACCCTGTTAATTGAGAGCTGGGTTTTGAGGGGTTGATTTTGGGTTGTTTTCTTTTAAGAAACACAATGCATTTACACTTCCTCCCACAGAAAAGAAAGGAACACAGCTTCAGAGCTGCCACTTTGCATGTGCTTTCCCTGGGGGTGCTCACACACAACCGCTGATTGTGCTTGCGTGCAGAGAAAGATGGGCTGCACACACAGGTGCACCTTGCAAAACTCAGCCTTGATGGATTTGCAATTATTTACACACAAAAAAGAGGAAAAAAAGAAAGAGTCTCTTTCACATGTTGGTTTCAAAGAGGAATTAGAAAAATTTACCTCACAAACACTTATTTTGACCTTAGCCCTGAGCAGAAACACACAGTTCAGCTGATGAAAAGCTGCTTGCCCAAGTACTGCAGCAGATCTGAGCCCAGTCTAACAGCATCTGCCCCACTTTAAAGTGTGCACCATCTGACTGCAGCTGCTCATGGTGGTGGCACACAGCATTTTCCGCCCATCTTTCCTACACTGGAATAAAGCAATAAGTGAAGACTGAACTACACAAACAGGCAGGAAAAAATCCTCAATTGATTACGAAATATGATGCCAAAATTTTAACCAAACCAGAAGTCTCCCTGAAGGCAGACAATGGCATTTATGGGCCTTGGGCTTTTTAGTTCTCTTTCCCAAAGAGTATTACACTCCTAAGCGCTACAGAGAAGAGTAAGGCCAATGCATAGTGGTCTGGAGCCAACCTCTGTCCACAGAGCACCTCAAACATCCTCAGAGGGCTTATTCCTGTCAGTGTTCCTGCCCAGTTTTACAGACTAAAAATATCTAGACTATTTAAAAAAAGCACCAGTTTGGGGTGTGTGGCCAGACCAAAATTCTTCACTGCATCCAATACCCCACAGTAACCTGTCCCATTCCTTCTCAGACAAGTGGAAAATAATGCCATTTTGTCAGGTCAAAGTGCTAGACAAGAGCACAGTCTAAAAATACTGCCTGTCCTACTGCCCCAAGCCAGCCAAAGAGCTGGTTTCATAGTCCCTTTTCATGTACATTTATTTTGTTGTGACAGCCTAAAGAAAAGCCCCCTCTCATTGTGGCATTTCTGCTCTGCACACATGGTCCTGCAGAACACAATCATATCACACACAGTCTTAAACCCCAGCTTCCTCTGAATCAGAGCAAAGAATTAGACCATTATATTTTAAACATAAAGAGGAAGTTGAGAGAGAGTGAAGCTTGCTAGCAGGCCCTGAACTGGATGGCTCCAGCAAGCAGGCTGCCCTCACCAGCATTCCCATGGCCTCTGACTTGTTTGCAATGTTTGAGAGGACATACTAATACTGCCTGGGTATGTACGAGGATGGACAGGGCTCTCTTAGCTGTAGGCTACATTAAAAGGTCATCTTCACTTGTTGCTATTTAGAAGTTCTGGGTCAAATGCTTTGTGCTGTATTAGGAGGGTGCTGTTGCAAGTGAGCTAGCAGTTTCTAATTTATGTATATTCTTGAGCAAAGCTCAGAATGTAACTTTGGTATCCATTTGCTCTTTATTTACCGAGTTGCAAATTGATGGAAAAACTGAGAAGGAATTACTAAAATTTTAATTTTACCAGAAGTGGCTTTGTGAACAAACCTGTTTGAAGTATTCTGATGGTTTTAAATAAAAAACAGCTAAAATTTGAGTTCCCTTCATGTAAAGTCAATGGAGTTACATTGCTGTGAGATATGAAGCACATCAATCCAACTTAATATTTCTGCAGACTGCCCTTTTCTCAGAAACACCACAGGATTCTCCCTTGCATTGCAAGAAGAATGATTAAAGCAGCTTAAGCCCTTATCACCAGGACAGTCCCTTGAACACTGGAACAACTATTTTTTAATGCAGGTACTTCACATCCGCAGACCTGGAGCTAGGACTGGATACGGCTTTGCCGATGCAGCCCCATCCAGCCATAGGAACTGCCCCTGGTAAGAAAAGGACACTGATCATCACACTGCCTATGTGCCAGTGCACTGACCAGGGCATTCAGCAGCTCCTTCATTCCAGCTGCCATTTTCTCTTCTTGAATATTTTCCTCTCAGCTGCCTTTTCATTAGAAGCTGAATAGTAGCACCTACTGTCTAGCCAAGAAATTCACACAGGGAGTTCCCTTTGGAGCTGATAGTCTCACCATTCATCCTGTGTGTCAATGCAGCAGCTCCCCATCTAAGCCCATCGTCAGTCACCTCAGACACTGCTGGCACGGCTTCTCCCAATGACCCATCCTTACCAGCCCACAGAACACACCTCTAAATATACTGTCTAAGCCCAGGGCCATGCTGGGCCAAAACAAATAGCTCATTTAACACTTCATCCACCACGTTTACACACTGGATTGAATTTAGCCTTTGCAAGAGTCCTAACCTCATCTGTGAACTCAGCTGATTGCCAGCTACTGAGTGCTCACACATAGCAGGGTTTTTATTTGTAATAAAATATTTAGAGTGGAAAAACACCCCAGAATTTAATAAAAGCAACAGTCTCAGATTGCCAATGACTTGTGGTGCATCTATTCAGATACTCAGAATTCCCTACATAAATAAAGCTGGAATTTCAAGTTCTGCCAATTAAATAAATGTCTGATTTAACTCAGTTTGGTATTAAAACAGTAACCAATTTTACTTACACAAAATAAAGTGTGAGGTCCTGGATAGTAAATATGCTCCATTTGTGGATGTATTTTCACAGTTACTTTGCCTAAATAGCTGACTGTTCAGAGAAAAAAAAAAATACATTCAATTCGCATACCTAGGCACAACGGCATAAGCCAACTTAAAGGCAAAACACACATACAACATTGCCTTTAGACATCTGAGTTTTAAAGTGTTGGTCATTCCCATAGAAAATACTATAGGTATAAAAGCTTTTTAGGAATACATGTTTATAAAAATTTCCCCAAAAGTTATAGAGGCAATATCTTCTCTAGAGAGTTTGTTTCAGCCTTCTTGTACAGTGAAGATCCCAAGAAAAGAATTCTGAATGCTCAATCAAACATCACTTTAATATAGCATCCTTTACTAAAGCTTTGTACCAAGTTAAGGGACTGTGTTTAAATGCACTACAGATGGTGGACAAAACAGAGACAGGAGTAAAAGTGGGACTGCAGCATTTCCTTCTCTGCTAACAGCCCAAGCAGAGCTGCCTGCTTGCTGTAGTCTGGGGAATCACTCTGACCTGGAAAGAGCCCATCTTCCTCAATCACTGACACTGAAAGCTGTTCTGTGGTTTTCTCCAGCCTAAGTACTAAAGAAGCAATACAAGATGGAAATAAGGGAGTGATTCCACAGGCAATTACACCAACCAAAACTGCCTCTGCACCCAGACCCTGGCTGCAAATTCCTCTCCTCTGCCTTGTACCAACAACATTGCTGCTTATGCAATTAGGTAATTGCAGCCTGATTGCAGCCAACTGAGGTAACTCAAACAGCCAAACACTAACCACACAGCAAGTAATTCCCTTACAGCTGCCTTAGCTTCCTGAACTGCCTCATCACCCACTCACCTTAGCATTACTGCTTATAATAAGGAAGTTACACACAAATTAGAGCTGCTAAAGCTACTGTACCCACAGCTCTCTTTGTGCTTTCTAGATCTTACCCTGGAGAGCACTCATCTTCCACTAGAACACAGTAAACTACTAAAATTAAACTGGGGAGACAGTGAGGATAGGACTGCAATGCTTGGTCTATGCTGGAGTTTAGATCTACATCCTGTCTTTTGAGCCCAGCAGAGCAGGGCACTTGACCATTCTGCATGTATCAAGCTAAAAGCAATGGAGAACTTGCTACACTAATCTACCACTGCGTACCCTTTTGGATTAAAAAGTAAGTAACAGAAGCCTAAGGGTTCCACTGTAACATCCTGTGGCTAACACCCTGCTGCTATGTGCATGAGCAGAAGTGCTGAGTGGCAAGTACATGTAAGAAACAAGCATGGCTTGATAATCAGGGAGCGGCAGGGCACAGGGGTTTTCTTGAAAATTTTCACTAACAAAGAAATGTTCCATTGTCAAGCCTTCTCCATCCATCCATCCATCCATCCGCCCATCCGTCCCCTTTTGTTAGGAAAGCCAGTGCAGATAGGAACTTTTGCCACTATGCACAAGGCTTGCACTAGTGCAGCTCAGCGGGTACTCAGCAATGGCTGCGAGCTGGGCAGAGTCATGGCCTCAGTGTGGCCAAAGGCATAACTTCTGCTGGATGTCTTGCGAGGAAAGCTCAGCCAGAGGGAAAACATTCCCTGCTGGTCTCCCACACAGGAGGCAGAGGAAAGCAAAACAAGAATTAACAGCTACAAAAAAATCTTCAGAACACTTATCTGGACCTTGAAAAACCAACACAGAGCCCTGACACCATCACTCCCGACAACATAAAGACATCCATGTCACAGAACAGTGGCTTGCTCTTGCTGTCAGCCACCTCCTAAACACAGAAAGCAGACAGTACACAACACCAAGAAACCACAGCAGGAAGTAGTAAGCACAGGATATCACAAGAAGTCTTTTTGTTTTACTTCTTTAATTCCCTTCCAAAAACACTAAAACCTCCTTCAGGGCAATGCACACGCCTCCATGCTCTAAGCCTCACAACTGTAAACACATCAGCACTATAGCTAGGTGCCTGTGTACAATTTGATTCTGATGCTTGCTATCTTTTCAGTTTTAATAGAAAATATGGTCTGTCATGCTCCCCCATCTTGTAGCACAGTCCTTGAGGGCATGCAAGACACCTCAATGGGAAAGGCTGCTGCCTGCTCTAATACTTTTCCAGTGACTCCTGGCTCCCTCCAGCTAGGAATCCAAACATTTCTGGCTTCACTTACTGCTCTGGAAAGCAACAGAAGGAAAGATGTGATTACCCACAAAAGCATATATGTATTTCTTGTCTTATGACTTCTAGCAACTGGAGCAGAAAACAGTAAAAGCAAAGCGTTTTATTACTGCTTGCGACAGAAACTGCACAGAGCCTCTATACTTAAGACTACTGCAAAGCTATGCACGACCATGTAGTTTCAAAGGTCAGCACAGGTGGACTGGCTGCACAGGGGGATCTTTAGCAAGCATCTATTCTACAAGTTTGTGTGAGCTACAAACAAGAAAACTGGGTGCAAGAGCAACATGCTGTTACTTCTGCCTAACTCTATCAGAATGGGAGAACTCCTTGAAAGACAAAAAAGTACCACCCATCACATTCATTCTAAGTGAACACTCTCTTTCAAAGAAATTCCTCAGCATGCTGGCACAGTATCTCAGCCATGCTGTTTGAGCCCTTCAGCACAATCACAATAAGAGCAGCATACCACTTCCTACATGGGGATTTCTCTCCAATACATAAAAACAAGGCTCAGCCTGTGATGTACACATTAAACACCCTAAGGCATTCTTAAGCATCTTCCAGCTTCTCTCCTCTCTCTTTTCCCTTCCAGTTTACTTTTCTTTCCCTGCTCTGACAAAGGACTTGGTGCTCTCCTAATCCTGCTGGGTCTTACTACCAGCAGCATAATACAACAAGTCTGAAATGTGGTTTTGGCAGACAAAAGTGTCACCAAATTACATACTATTTGTTTGCTTCAAAAGCTGTATTGGTCAGATGGAAGAATGTATTAAGGGTAATAATTATCACTACAGAGGCATGAACTGAGGCACAACAGAAAGTGAATTATCCAGTACTCACTGCACTGACTTTCACTTAACCGGTTGCTCTTCCTTCATTGGCACCATGTAATAAAAGATCAATCTGTGTTTCACATTCTGTGACATAATTCTACAGAGTTAAGAAGTTTTGACCTCAGCCTTAAAGGTGACAGGTCCTTTTTTATTGATGGGGTTTCTGGCTCATTATCATAGTGCTGATTTACATGGCTTTCATCACATCGCTTCTCATGCCTTGTCAATTACTGAATATAGAGGCAATGTTGGTACCCCATCTTGGTCTTACCCCTTGCCCTGGAGCTGCCAGCAATGCTCCTAATTACAGAAGAACTGTCACAAACCAAACTTCATCTTTAGGGCAGAACTCTTAAAGGAATGAACCAGGCATGCAGGGACGCCAGAAATCTCCTGAGATGTAACCCATGGCCCTGCATCCAAGGTCCTCCTCTGCACTGAGTGCTGCTGGCACTTTATATGGGAGGGAAGAAACTAATGGCAATGAGTGCACAGAATATAGATGATTAATTACAGTCCCATGCTTACAAAACCTTCCCATTATGCCAGCATTCCCTTCAAAATCCATTGCTTTTAACTAAGTAATATCTAACTCCACTAATACAACAAATAATAATAAGCCTTATTCCCCTAAGTAATTTCTAGGAGATGCCTTTCTTCACCATAGAAGATGCTGACATTTTCTTATTCTCCAAGTATTTTGTTTAATAATCATTTCCATTTAATTCAAAGAATTAATTTTTGAGATCTGAATGCTGAAGCCACAGAATAACCACAGGGTCCTTACAGGAAGATCTCTTTTAAGTGCTTCTCTGTTTTACCATTTATTTGCCAGGGAAGGATGGCGTGGTTCAAGCAAACTCTATGCAAAACACTGGAATATTTCAAACCCCTCTGTAAAACAAATAGAGCATTGATTGTATTAAAATAGGTAGGAACTAAGTCTTTTCAGGTAATTATGAGAGGAACTTTGATCAGAAACCAGATAAAGCGAAAAAGAAATCATAGTACAGCTAGGCACAGACAAAGACATGGTATAGATACTGAAGCCCACTGTCCTCATCAAAATAGCTTCATGACACCTATATACACATTTCACATTGAAGTCACAATTATCCAGAAGGGCCTTTAAAAGGAGGTACAGTACAAGTAACAACTTCGTTCCCAGAATTCAAACTTCTTTCCTTCAGCCTTTTTCAGCACCAGCAGAAGGAACAATAGAGAACATGAGTGAAGGAGAAAGGCAGACCTGTAAAGAACTGAGTTATGTGAACAGACAGCCAACTTCTCACAAAGTTTCACACCCTGCCCTGGCATAAGACAGCACTGGAGTTCAAACTAGTCTACATCTCAGTGGAGTGACTTTCAGAGAGCTCTTGCTTGAAATTTAGGACTTGCCTAAACGTTGTCCCAGAAATTAATTTTTACCTAAGTCAGCATTAAATACGGGTTAAAAAGAATTTTGATTCTATAGAAACCAAAACACCTGTGGTTTATACCAAGGCTTATGGGTTTTTGTAGTGACAAGTACACAGACATATACATCTACAGTTTCTCTCTCCCTCTTTACACTTTTCCTCTCTTCAGTTGCTCAAGACTTTTGTTTGTGTAAAGAATTTCACAGGAAGTATCAAGAGACTTTTTTTCTCATTTGCTTCTGTCCTGAGAGTCCAGCTTATTCTTGCCCTTTGTGTTTCTTGTGTATTGTTTCTAGAGACTTCAGCTTCTTAAATCAATATGACTTGCACAACAGAAGGGAATTACTTCACCCCCTGCCAGAATACACCGGATGGTTTAAAGAAAAAAACTTTTGCATTGATGAAAATGTCATTGTCTTGCAGTGTCAAGGGTTAATTTTTATTGTTCCCTAGTCACAATCTATTCAGGGTTGTTAAATCTAAACATAGAACGACAAACTAGCAATGCCTGCCTCTAAATCCCACCAATAAAATGTTGTCACTTATAACTTGGAATGACCCACCTAAAACCTGCAGTAAATCACTTCAACTTCTCCAATTGTAGCTCATCATTTGTAAGATCAAAACACTGGAACTTGTCTGCATCCTCACTGTGACAACATAAATGTTGTATAGACAAAGCCTATCCATCCTGCGTCTTACAGTGGCAAGGAGTACTTGCTTCAGGAAGTCTAAGAAAGGAAGTTTGGTGGGTAGATTAGTTGCTTTCACGTGTGAAATATAGGTGAAATCCTATGAAATCCTATCAAGTCAACGGGGTACTAGGTATATCATTGAGGTGAAATGCTCACCTCTAAGAATGCATCAACTCTGAAACTGTATTGTTCTGTTTCCTTTACCCCTTGCATCTGCGACCTGGTCCCCATTGGGGTTTTTACATGTTTTCTTTTCAAACAGATATTAAATTTCAATGAAGAGTTTTCCATTTACTGCATTACTATCTTGGTTTTCCACATTTTACCCCTGTTATATATAAAAATATTAAAAGAATACATACTCAAGGCCAGGTTGGGACTTTGAGCAATCTGGGCCAGTGGAAGGTGTCCCTGCCCACAGTAGGGGGTTGGAACCAGATGATATTTAAGGTCCCTTCCAATCCAAACCATTCTGTGATTCTATGATGATTCTATGAACCTTCTTTGCCAACTCTCACCTAGCATTCAAAAACTAAGAGCACAGTTTATAAAAAAAACCCCTTTCCTATGTTCCACACCCTTTTGAGTCATCACAACGGTCACTGATACCCTTCAAATTCAGAAGGAAAAAAAAAAAAACAAAAAACAAAACAGTAATGGAGGAACAACATTTTCTAACTGTTTTCCTTCGGAAAAGGCCTCTATGACACAAGCCACAGAATACATGGTTGAAAAGACATTCTCTGTTGTCCAAAGGCCCATTATGGTGACTATTAACTACAGGAATGTTTATGCCAGGTAACACTAGTGAGTCATGGAAGGATGTTTTAAATGCTCAGACTCACCAGATAAAACTACAAATATCATAGTACCTTTTGTCCTATCTAAGCAGGTTCCAGAGACAACTCCGTGACCAGCTGAGTACCTCACAAATTATTCTGTGTCCTGTACTCTATCATCTTATGGTTTTGATAGTTTTTTTAGGACATGCACTTACAATCAGCTCTTGTAAATCATGTTTCAGGATTGACAGATTGCTTCTGAAGTGGCTCCATGAACAGGAAAGTAGCATTTTTTTTCCTGCAAAACTCCCAAACCCTCTACACAATGTACGCCAGAAACTACAAGCCTCCCACAGATGTTTACAGCTTCTTTGTACAAAGCAGGTGTTCTTAAAATCACTAGTTCTACAATATCCCTGGGCTCTTACTGATAATATCAACATGCTGGCAGCTAAAACCATGAGCCAACTATATTCTTTTCTCCATGAAGTACACCAGTGGTAGGATAGTGTAGTATCAAACTCCATTCACATCTTGTTCCACTGTAATAAAGACAGAAATATCTTATCTGTGATCTAGATGGAGAACAGAAGAGATAAAAGCAGGTGGTATTACTCTCAGAGGTTAACACCAGCTGCTGGAATGACTTTGTGCTTTGTATTGACACTTGGGGAATTACTTAAATTCCATGACAATGAAAAAAAACCCAAAACAAAAAAAAAAAAAAAAAAAACAAAAAAAAAAAAACTCTATTTTTTTTGAGCCATCATGTTTTTACAACCCCCAGCCCTCTGGAAAAGGAATTCAAAGCCCAAATACAATAATAACAACAAAATAATAGCAATAGATTCTTTTTCTCTTCAAATAAGGTACAGAAAATTCAAACCATTTACCAAAATGAATAGAGTTAATTTGATCACAGAGATCAGCATGGACCCTATCAGCCTGTCAATTACAGAATATGAAAGAGGAATAAAAGAGAGATCCTCCTAGCATATTCCTTCTATATTTGGCCCTATGCAGAAAACCAAAGAAATTACCTTCTTTGTTACAAACTCAGCCCCTCTTGTCTGAGTGGTTCCAAGACATTTTATTCATTGCACAGCACCAAGTCATCGGCTGTTTTGGGCTGCTACTTCTGTTACTCCACCTCCACAGGTCTACTACAGGAGTTGAGGATTTCTGCTGCAAGTGGTTTCACATGAAGTTTATAAGGGGAAAACGCAGGGCCTGCTCTGCAATGGTGAAATCCATCCTTGCTACATTCATGCAACACATGAGATCACATCCTCATGTTAGGGGAAGTGATCCTTCTATGAGAGAGGTCATTTGCTCCTCAGTAAATTGGCAGAATCCTGATTTAGCATTTACTATAATTATGTATTATGCTAATAAATTTAGCATTTATTATGAAGATTATGTGGTTATCTGTATGAATTCTGGCTGTAACCCTCAGCCTTACAACTCACAACTCCCTTTAAATCAATTGCAGCAAAATGCTTAGTTATTTGACAAAACCAGAAACCTCAAAGAATATCAAACACGGAGCCATTTCCTCTGCAACAGAAAGGGAAAGAAGGGAACAAGAACTTCAGCATTTCCAGAATGAAGCAAAAGTAGCTGAAATCATTTCTGAAAATTCTATTCAGAAAAAGCATCTCCTGCAGGAAGATCTGATGGTTACATTGCCAAAAAATCTTCTGACTAGATGTCATCTTCTAAAAAGAAAGAAGACTCAAAGACAAAACACAGTTTTGCAACTTACACAGTTTCTTTTTCCCCAGCAGTGAATTTTGGTAACACCTTTGTGAATAAGGTTTTAAATAATACAGATCCAGAAAAATTTTACACTAGAACGCCAGAGAGGAACCAGCATCCCAGTGAAGCTGGTTTTGTAAACAACTGCACCTTCAAAAAGCACGTACAGCACAGCTTTCTCAGAAACCAAAAGCAGTTAGTGAATGGAATTAAGGCCTGATGACCAAAAAAACCACCACATCTCATCTTCGAGATGGAGCCTGAGGTCAGCACTATTTTTGTCTGCATGAAGTTCAGTTACTTTTCTCACTCTAACTCTTTTAGTTCACACATCTCTGAGCTTCAGTGGTGAAAATGTAACTACAGAAATACGGTAACATCACAAAAAGCAAATAATAATTCATGAAATTGCTAGTAAAATTTTGCAACTGAGGGAAGTCCACCGAGGCTTTAGCTAGAAGCCACTGAACTGAGTGCTGATCAAAATCTTGTACCTCCTCAGCTCATCCAGTGAGTGTAAAGAGTTGTTTGTACTCAGGCCTGCACCAGCTTAATTTAATTAGTAAAAATCCTTCACCAAGCCAAAACCAGTGTCTCACTGCTGGGTTGCTGAGGAAACTAAGGTGAATGCTTGGCAAAGATTTAGCTTTGTTGGTGCACTAATGTGATTTTGACAAATACTGGACAATTGGCAGGAAAGAAAAAACACAGTTATCACTTAGGCCAGAAATCAGGCAGCTACAAAAACTGAGCTGAAGCAACCGCTCATACCTAGACTTCAAGTGACAATGAGGAAGTATCAGATTTCCCAAATGTGGGAAAGGACAGTATTTTGACCTTGTTGATTTAAAGGGATTTAGTTAAGCAGGTGCAAACCTCTATGTAGACGCTTTGATTTCCAGAGAAGTACCTTACATCAGGCTAGTTTTAAAATGTTCCCAGCTGATCTAAGCTAAACTGCAAACAACCACTGCTAAAAAAGCTTTGCACAAGAGTAGTGATTTGGCTTAAAATCACTTCTCAGGTTACATGAGCACATCTGTTTGTGTACAGGCTATTTGTTTGTGTAAGGGCTAAAGTGACAGCCTGTACGTAAGGAGAAGAGTGGCAATGAGGTCAGGAGAAAACAATTCAGGGAAGAAATGAATACTTTTCCACACAGGCTACATGAAAATAATAAAAGAAGTCACATTCCAGCTCTAGCCATCCTTTCAATGCCTGCTTCAAGTCAGAATGAGAGCACCAAAAAGTCAGAGCCTTTGTCAGGCTGACATTTGCATAACATTGCCAACAGTTCCTTTGATTCAAGATTCTCCTCATGGCCCAGTTTCAGAGTCTGAAGTGACCTATGGGTGTGTACTGATTGCAAGGATGCTGGGCTCCTGAGGAGCTCCAAGGCTAAAACTCCCCATAAAGGTTCTATTTATGGGATGAAATCTGGAAATGCATTTTAAGTAGAATATATGATTTTACTGCTCAGGTATTGTGTGACACTGATGTCACATAGCAACACAGGGATGGATTCCAGCCTTCACTCTCACATAGCAACCATTATAACTGACGCTACCTACAAACCGGCTCATAAAAAATAAAGCTGTTTCCTCTTTGTTCCAAAGCTTTTTTGTTATTCATTAATACAGTGAAAAAGGATGTTGTTCCTTTTCTACAATCTGAGAACTCATGAAGTTCATTAAGATCTCGCTCCTGAATCTCCAGCATTCCCAGGATTTGGGCCATTTAACTTACAAAATGAAAGCATCAGACATGCCTGATTAGCTTTGGACATTTATTTGGAAGCAGAATGTACCAAAGTTAAGGTCTTGTCAGTGTGCCTGGTAGTTCAGCAACTGTCCTTTCTGCAAACTAGCGGAAGGATGACACAATCCAACTGTAACTCCAGGATTCCCGAGAACTCCAAAGTTGTTGCCACATTAAACAGTGCTCTCTTTAGTATTCACCCACTAAGAGGAAATCCGAGGAGCTGAAAGCCTCCCTCACAATGGAAGATAGGCTCTGTTACCAAAGTGTCACATGGCAGCATAAGCTGTCACTGACCCAGAAGCATCAATTTGACGTTGCAGTAACTACAATGAGGCAGCTACTGAGACTGAGGCAAGTATCCCATTGCAAGTGATATTCCTAGTAGTATTCCTGCACACAACAGACTTGCACTGATGGTTTGCATTTCTTTCTATTTCTGAAGTCTTATCAACAAAAATGCACTTCTAATTTCAGTACCCACAAAAGAAGCTACAGGAAATCTGACTATAAAATGCAAGCAAAGTTACCAGTGCTCAGAGGACTTAAAAGGAGAAGTGTGCGTGCTATTTGAATTGTTATAAATAAGAAGAGCAACTGATTCAGCACAGATGTCCCCAGGAAAAAAATAAATCAATTCTACTTTCAAGAAGCAGTGTTATAAATTGTTCTGATAATAACCTTAGACATGCAAAACAACCCAGGGATTTTTAACTGTAATGTGCAGAGATGACAGCACGTTAGTCAAATGCTCACAAATCTCTTAATTATTGCAGTGCAGCGAATATAAAAGAATCCTGCAATCAATATTAAATGTTACAGGCAACCGACACAAGAATGCAGAACTGGAATGATTAAGGTCTTTGTGTTCCTAAGGAAACCAGCCGCCTCTCACTCTCTTCCTTTCATTAACATCTTCCAGAGAAATGTCAGCTCCGAGTTCTTCCCAAAGCATTCAGTAACACTTGAATCTTGGAAACATGCCTAGAAAGCTCTGATGTGAGGGATCCCCTTCCCCAAAGGATTTTACATTTGCTTGGACATAAGGAATTCCAGTATGTGGTACCAGAAGGAAAGAACTGGTGAAATTATTATCACTTCTTTCTGCAGTGGGCAAGAAGGAAAGTTCCTCTTTCCTTCTTGGGATGCACTTTAGGCTTTCCCCTTAACACAACAATTCACTGTCCTGGACTGAGACCAAGGGCTTACACTGCATCACATGCTTCTCACATTCTGTTGTCCTAGTTACTACATAAGCATTACAATGTATTAGCTCTGTGCATCAATTATCTGTAGTAATAACTCTGATTTTGCCAACCAGAATTACTACGATCAAAAAATAAACTATGAGCTTAACAGATATGGAATCAAGTTGCAAAAAGCCTTAAGAGCTGTAGCTCCTGGACAGCCTAGACTTGTAACCCATCTCCAAAATGAGCAACAGAAACCTTGATTCATCCTTCACATTAGCACCCACTCCACTCTTAATTAGAGCTGGCCAATTAGTCCTGATTTGGGATGAGGACTTTCTGAAGTACTAGAAGTTAGAAGATCTATCTAAATCGCAGGATCTGAATTTCAAGCAGCTCTGTGTGTAGGATACTCAGTTTGCTTCATTGCAATGCATTAGAAATGTTGAGACACACAGTTGTAGGATTCTCAGTTTTATCCATTCATCTTGAAAATAATTAAGACCTGACTTGTCAAGGCACAAAACTCTATTTCTTCTTCCACCTAGTATAGAAGACGGTTGTGTTGTTATTTTGGGTTTTTTTTGGGGGGAGGGGGAAGAAATTTATATATAAGTAGCAGCCCTTAAGGTGAATGCATCCAAAGCTGTGTATTGTTACTGCACTTAAAAAGAAATTTGGATTGATTTATAATTGTAATCTGGGGTTCTATTAAGAGCTTTGCTTTGTATTGATGCTACTAATGACCAACGTTCTTGTAATAAGCAAATGCAGCTGCCTTTGACAATGGGCGAGTCTCTGGGGAGATGAGGATTGCATAATGAAGTTAATGAGGTTAGCGTAGAAAGAAGCTGTAAAACAAGCAGTGGAAGACTGTTTTGTAGAAGATCCGTATGAAAGCACAGTCTCTCATCTGTCAGTAAATGTTATAGAACAATTACATAATTAAAAACATCATCAGGCCACAAGAAGATACTTTTTTTAATAAATATTAAATTAGTGTAAACATCTCCATTTTACTCTAAAAGGGTCTTCACTGGCCAACAACAAGACCCCATTCTTAAATATATGTATTCACTGTGCACTTCAGAAGTGAAGACTATTTCCAAGATGCAAACCTTGTTTCCATGATAATAAAAATATTGAAAGCCAGTATTAATGATGATCTGTAAATTTTATTCTTTAATACTCAAAGCTGTTCTAGTACAGAAACAAACACTAACATAGAAACAAGGGCTGGGGTCAGCAGTTTCCAAAACAGAAAACTAACTGTGACTTGGTCTACTCTTCAGAAACTTAATTTGCCACATCCTGAGTATGCATTTGCTCAGTGACATCAGAGATAGCTGCTGGACACCAGAATGTTCTGAAACTCAGGGAGCTACTCAGATCTTGGATGGTTTTCCTTTTTAATATGGATTACCTTGTATGACTCTGCTTTCACTGAGCTGGGTTACACGATTTGTCCCCGTTACCCACCAGCCTCCTGGATAGCTGAGCTGGGGACACTTTTGCTGGGGGGTGAGAAAATCAGTGCAAGACATTAGCTGCCTGTACATGATGCCTTGGGATGCCTTTTCATGTTTCTGTCTCTTAAAGGGCTACATTAGAATACACCGTCCAAATAACTAGATGATACTTCGTTTACAAATAAATGGCGAGATCTCCACATGTGATGTACTCATGATACCAAGGAGCTGCTGCTCATAGTTAACATTGCAGACAGACCTCTCTTTCTATTGCACCTCAGGAAACATGTTAACACAGTTGTTGTTACCAACAGCGTTCTCACAGTTAGAGCAGCACTTGGACATGCGCCATATCTCCTATCTTCATGTATGCTTTCAGGTTCTCTGCAAAGAAGTATGTCTATATTGCATTCAGCAACATATGAGTAGCCAAACCTGCACAAACTGTACTAATAAGTACAATCATCAGTCTAGTCACAAACCTCAAACTCTTTTTGATGCTCTTAAGTGAAATTGATCATACTGTAGGCAGACTCCCATACAGACATGCCTAAATGTGCTCTTCTTTTTCTTTCTAGTCACACAAAAGGCAAGTTATGGCTTATTTTTAAGCAACATGGAAGCAGCTGACCTCTAGGACAGGACAGGATGGCCAGGCCTGTGGTGAGATCGAGGCTTTCACAGCCAGTGCAGATTCATACAGCTTTATCCATAGCTCACAGAATCATAGTTACATTAGTTCTCAAAAGGGGTCTGACTGAATAAAACTTCCTCCTTACTTTGCTTGTCCTGTCTGTTCAGGCAGCTCCTCTGGCTTACAATTCAAGGATCCATGTATTTCTCCATCTACTTTAGCTTCCTTAATTCACTGATTTCAACATACATATGCTGAACATCTTTATATATTCCTGTTGTTCATAGCTGCTAATTAAATTTTGGTTTATAGAAGTGGCTTTTGAACAACAGACCCATTGTTTCTCGCAAAGAACTGACCTCAGAATCTGTTGGTAAATATGACACCAAGTCATCCTTTGAGGAAGACAGACAAGACATGCTTACGTCAATTTATCATTCTGCTTTGTTCACGTTGTGCCTGTACAAAAGCTCCCATTCAAGTGGCTCCCTGTTGTGAGCATTCTTTCTGCTTTACTAAAATCCACCTCAGCTCCTGGGAAATCACTTTGAGAGGAAATTGGAGAGGCCCAAAGACCCACAAAATGGATTCATCCTTATCTTATTATGTACATAATCACATATCTGCAAGGGCTGCACATACAAAACTGCTCAGCCCAACTCTATACTCCCAAAAATATGAGGCTTCACTTTAGGCAGGAGAAAAAAAATCAAGGTTACCTAAAAAAAGGCAAAATGATGCCATGAGTTGCCTCAGTGAGGATTAGAATTCAATGAACATCATGGCCGAAACAATTTTCATTATTTTGAACGTAAAACTGATGGCTTTCATACACGAAAAGTGCCATCTTTTCTCAATGAGTCTGCCACATTCTGGTAGACAAGACAAGAAGCTTTATACCAAACGATCAGTTGATCACCTTGGCATTATCCCAGTACAGCAAACCTTCATACACTTTATAGCATCATTTATTTAACAGTTTACTTTGGTCTCCCTACTCCTTTTGAAACAGGAGCTCCAGGACATCTCAGCAGCAAGACAATTATAATTCTCACCTGTGGCAAGACACATGCGACTAGAAGACAATCTGACACATGGTGCTGCTGTTAATCCATTAGAATAGAGAGAAGACTGGGTACTTCAGGGGCTTGAAGCTGGCAAAAAATATTTAAAATATGTTCATCTAAACATTTTTATATGATTACACAAAAAATTGGTCATCAAGTTGAATTCAGCTCACTCTAGTAACATTCTAGTATTTTTCTTATGTGGCAACTGTGTGAAAAAAGTTCTGTGTGCCACAATAATTCTTCCAAACTCACCACTGCTGTCGACACTCATCTGCAGTCTTGGTGGTGGTCTAAGTAGAGAGAAATCCAGCTTTCATTTCAAACACAGATCAAGTGTACTGCACTGACAGTTGAAGCATGCTGCTGCTGTTGCCTGTCTTTGCCTTGCTGCAACAGACAGCCTCAGTCTCAAAAAGTTTCAGGCCCATCAGCCTCACCAAAATTTTGTGGAAGTCAAACAAGAAAGATACCAACAACAATGTCTTGATGGAGGATACATTTCTTTCCGACACATCTAAAACATTACTATGGAAGGAAGTGAGGGAGAGTTACCATCTACCCAACTTACTAAGTCCTGTACAATTCCTAATGGCATCACAATTAATGTTGTTTGCTTTCAAGCCTTAGGAAAACAGCCATGTGAAGCTCAAGCTTCATGATGCTGTAGAGGTTAACTTCTCAGCTTGGCTAGAATTACAGTGTTTCGTGGAATTTAACACTTCAGGAGAAGATGACACTCTAGCGATGCCTGTAAAAACCAAGCCAGATGTTCAGCCTATAATGCATCACAGCCCTAAATGCTTTAGCAGGGAACAGTGAGCCTAAAGGCCTCCTAAAATGAGTAACATCCATGCACTCACTGCAAAACGCCTCAACTTTCTTCACTGCAGCCACAACCATTCCTCTGAACCAAGCAAGGCAGAGAGCGTTTCAATTCTCATATAATATTCAGAAAATCACTAGGGCTGATTGTTCCCTATGTCACTTCATTCTACTCATGGGGTCTTCAAGAATCCAAAGGGGAGCTACACAGGAAAAAACTGTGCTTATGTCTTGCTCACTGTGTGTGCTTCTGCCAGCACAGCCACAAAAGCAGCTGTGTGAGCTTCTTTTTTGCCCAAGCACAGAACAGATTTGCCCCAAGAGACGAAAGACCAAATCTCTCCAGGCAAAACATTCTGAGCTAACTTCTGCTCTTCACTTTCCTGAAGATAATTTCTACCCAGTCTAACTGGGTAGAGTAGTCTAACTACTCTCTATTGTTCCACAACGCACTAGATGAATTTATCTAGGCTCATTCACATTTATTCTTTTTTATTTTTATCATCTCAAAACCAGAACAAAAACAATGCTGTACCATTCTTTGAGTCCAACTCCTTCCAAAATGCCCAAGCCATGCAGTCAGTTGTGTGCCCCAGAAGTTAGCAGTCCTGTTCTTTTTACACTTACAACAGATGATAGATACCTGTGATCTACAGCCCACTGATCAATATCACCTAAATCTTCCTCTTTTCCTCCTCCCTCAAACTGCAAAGTTACTTTACTCTGCACTCCATTTCCTCCAGCGCAATACATTAACCAGTACTGTTGGGGTTAAGCAGGAAAGTGCATGTTATGGAAGCCTCTCCTTTCCCTATTCTTTCCACCCATGGGAATAGCTTCAGAACCACACCTCTAATTGAGGGTTAGCTTCTCAGGATACTCCAGCATCATATCTATTTATATTACAGCCTATGATGTGGCATTAAATATATACATGTAGGTCTAAAAAGCGCACTAAAGGCACTCTGAAGCTGGTTCCACCCAGTCATCTGCTTCAGCAACTAGACAGTGTGGTACCTCCTACAGGATAATTGGAGGAACAGGAGGAAAATGAGGCAAAGACACTGAGCTGTCAGATGGGCAGTCCCTGCGCACTCCCCTCCTCATGCACACACCCCCCAACCTACTCCATCCCCTGCTGAAGTGATACAGAAGCCTCAGCAGCAAATCTGCAATGCCAATGAAGTGATGAGTATCTACAAAGCCATTTGGATCTATCAGCAGAGGTGACACAGAGAGAGCCAGACTGCTAGACACTGCCTAGACACCAACTCAGAGATAGCATTGGTCCCTGCATGGAGGGTCTGGCCAAGCTGTGAACAATTTCAAACACAGAGCTCCATGGGGGAGACCGTAGCACTCACCTGATAGCGTGGGGCCCTGGATCTCAGGCCTGTTCTCATTTTAACCAAGTTACTAGTTGTAAGAAATCACAAAGAAAGACTCTCCTAAGCAGAGATTCAATACAAACCAGTTCTTGAGAAATAGTTTTTAACCCTTCAGGGTGAGTGAACTTATATTTACCACAGTAATCAGTTACACAAAACAGAAGGGAAGGGTGCAGTAAACCAATTCCTAAACTGTTGTGGCAACAGGAAACCTCCAGCTGGTAAGTAACTGGGGTTGAAGCTCCTCAGGAGATTGTCTGGATAAGCCTTGCACTTTTCTGCACAAAAAGCGATCCAAACTAAGGCACAATTCTCTTGCTGAACTACTGAGCACATGAAGTTTCTTCTTTTGTTTCCAGTCACAATTAGTGCTCTGCTAAAGATCACCACATTAGAAGGACCTGTCTTTGTCTCCCTCTCTCCTGGCTACTAGGCTGCAAAGAACATTTCTTACTCATCTTTAGCAGCAACATACAGCAGTCAAATCAAGTGCTGAACATCAACACATGAAATCAAAGCTATCCACAAATGCAGCCTGCAGGCCATGATATGATTTAGAATTCAAAGCACCTCTTTTAATTCTGCCCCTGGAAACACATGATTGATCCAGGAATTATTCTGGTAAGGTACATGAATGTACATGACTGTGGTGCCTCACAAAAGGAAAATACAAATTAGCAAAAAAAACAAAAAACAAAAAACAAAACCAACTACTAAAACAACATCCCACCTGTGATGTTTTTAGACCAGCAGCTGAAGTACATCTCACCTTGAGACCTCCTATAGCTGCCCTTAGAATCAGTGCCAAAACTTCCTGGTGATTTCAGGCTGCAATCAGTGTTAACTCTTGAGTTTTCCTTTTCCTCTCTAGACTCAGACACTTCTTAGACTGTAGATAGATAAATTCTGTGAGCAGTAGTGAATCAGTTCCAAACTTTGGAGCTAAGTATTTTTATTATTTATCATTATGTTTGCAGACACAGCTTTAAAACTTGTAAATACTGCATTAAACAACTATAAAAGGTCTTTTAGATGCAAGGAATATTTGAGGATTTAAAAACTCTTCTGCATTATTCCTGAGCTCACTTTGATTTGGTGCCTGCAACAAGTAACTTAAGAGAAGGAAAAGCAATCATTTTGAGCAGCTCCTCTCTGCAGCGATCTCATCTGGGAGAAGGTACCATCAGCCAAAACCATCTCATGGAGATTTGCCCTCATTTTCTTCCTGTGAACTTGTATAAAACTGTCTCCACTCGACTGCTTCTGAATAATGTACAACAACAGATGAGCGACAGTGAGTGCCAAGGGATCTCCAGCCAACAGCAGCAAAGGGAGCCCATTGCTGTGCTTCAGCTTTCAAAAGCATTATAAGGGTATCAGAACAACACAGATTTAGTCAAGAAGTATTCAGATTGTTAAAAATACATGCACTGCAAGAACAAAGGACACCTGATAGTTTACTCAGGACTGAAACACATCTACCAAATCACATTCTGCTCGGTTTTCCCTGCTAAAACCCAGGTGACTCCAGAACTTATACCAGCTACTACAAAGTGAAAAAAATTGTTTTCTTGACCCTTTATAACTCCCTCTACTGCCCTCAGTCAGTTCACCCTTAGAGAAAACTCTGGTGACGGATTCCACAAGATTTTTTAAAATCCCCCTCCTTTTTTGAGGGGTGGGAGGATTCAAGTGTTGATAAAAAACCTGGATTCACACTTTAGGAAATTAAATCCATCAAAAGGGAAACACAAGATTCATTCCTCTTACACTTGAGATCTTACAATTGCACAGTCAACAAGCAGCAGCCCTGCATTCTTCATGCAGAGGGAAAGATGGATGACTGTTTCTCACAGTAGCCTAAACTTTGTGTACTAATCCCAACAGGACTGCTAGTCAGGACCATTTGGAGGAATCACTGAAGAGGATCACCCTTCTAGAGATAATTCCAGGTTAAGGTGTTTCAACTGTAACATTTTATTCGCACATCCTGTATCAGTGAGGCTGGCAAGGTTTACATACGCAAAAGGATGCAAACTCCCAGGAGAAAATGAGAGAGTTGCAACAGTCATGAAACACACAGAGCACAGAAAAAGACACAACACACACCATGACGCAATATTACTAAGCTTCAATGAGCAGTTGAGCTACACACAAAGCCCATCATGTAACTTATTCCACCTCAGATACGCTGATTTCGGATGCAGATGTGTCCCTTGCTCAGTGTTCCATGAAGAGACAGCATTTCCCCTTTAACACTGCCCATCCTGGCTGCAGGATACTCAGCCACACTAACTTGCAGCTCTGGGTCTCTCTCCTTGTATGCTATGACTGTGCTTTGGCCTCTGACAGAAATAGTTCCTTTCTGAAAACCATGGTCCAGAATCATCTATCTGCACTGGATCCAACAGAGAATTCACCCAGGTTACAGCAGAGGACAATCAGCCTCCATTGCATCACTTCACCCAACCCAACTGGAGAACTTGCTCTAGCCTCTACCAAGATGTTGGCTGATACTAGGCAGCTTTCCTTGCCATCTTTTCTTACTTACCCATTTAAACATGCACATGTGTATACATTTAATATGCTGGTGTTGTTAATAATAAGTATTATAGCTGCTGCATCTGCTTGTATTCTATGCTATATACTCAGAGTCCTGCTAATACACTATGCTCCTTGTTACTGTGATACTATTTCTTTACACTAAGCTCTTACCAGCTTTATGGTCTACAGAGAAAAAGAAATACCACTCAAACCAAGAAAATTCCTGTCTCCTTATTTTAAAATCCCAGTGAAACATGAATAAGAGTGGAAAGGGGCATCGGTTTACATGGGGCAAACAGTATGAGAGTTCAGCTGAAGGTAAGGACAGCCGGAGTTTGTCTGATGCATAACTCCTTCACAGTGATACCATATGGCTGTTGGTGTGGGACTGCAACAAAAGAGATCTTTGACACATGTCAATTCCAGCTGCTAATGTGTAATCAATCCTACTAGAAACATTTATTTCCTCTACCTGCCTTTGATTCCCAGCTTAATCTAAAGACTTATCCTTTGTTTGTCCTGTCCTCCCATGATCCCACTGTCCATTTCCACCAGTCTCTTTCTGCTCAAGTGAAGAATCCAAGGTTACGTGCTGGCCAGCTGGTCATAGTAACATAACCAGAACTAGCCACTGGAATTGAGTGTTTCAAGGAAAAACTCAAATGGCTGCCTGCCATGGGGCAATAAACCTTTCCAGGGGTTTGGTTTAGGCAGCAAAGATAACTCATGCAGCAGCCTGAAAGGCCTCATGGGATAAAACATTCATGCCGGCAAAGCACAATGCAACCCCAGTAGTTTGTGATTAAATCATGTAGATGACAGTGCAAAGTAAATTTATTCAACATTGTTTATTCCACATCTTTTCCATATGCTTGCAAACAGAGAGGAAAGAAATCAAAATTATAAACAGACACTTCTTCCCTTAGACAGGAATCTTTGCACAAGGTCCAAATCACCAATTTAGCCAGGAGTACTCAAAGCTGGAAACGATGGGAGAGATTAACTACTCCGAGTAAAACTCCAGCAATGCTTTCCCTAACCACAAACAAAAGTTTGAGATACACAAGCAGTCTTCCCTTGGGGAGCTGTTTTATTTCACATTCCATCCAAGTCTGACAGTGTTGACTACAAGCAGCAGGCACGTATTGATAGCATGTATTGATAGCATGCATTTCAGACAATTCCCATCCTATGATTGCCAACCCAGTTCTTCTGCAGACCTGAAATGTGGCACAAAACTTTGGGAAGCTCCTCCAATCTAAAAAAAAAAAAAAAATGCTTAAAACTGGATGTTATTCCCAGACTCCGAGTCATTTCATGGTTTGTGATCAAAGCAGTTGCATTTATTGATACAAGAGATGATGTTTTCAATAGGTTTTCCCAGTCATGACTGGGTGCGCCATCTTTGTGTGAGCATGTTATGTGGACAGCAAGGTGCGTCACACAGAATGGGAAATTCACACAAAGCTGATCCCACCATATATCTGTAATCACTAGGAATCTACATTTCATAGCAGGTAGTGCAGTATGTTATCCAGGGGCAGAAGTTACAAATGCAACAGAGTTATTTAAGAGCTACATCTGCATTGTAGAACAATTTGCAGACATCCAGTATCAGGCAGCCAAATATCTTCTTTACAACAATGCCTAATCCACACAGCACTGTAGTAACAAAAGGAATTACTAGCTTTGCATCAACTTTCTGGATCTCTTCCCTGCCAAATGACAGCAGGAAAACCTGCTTGTTGTCCCTTCCACAGCAGTACCAGCACAGGTCAGCCTCCCAAATCCAGCCCTGTACATGTGAAAGAAATAACCTTCTAAACAATTCCAAACAATCAGGCAGACACAACCCTGGGAAGAGAACCAAGTTAAAAGGAACTGGCATAATGTTATGACTGTACCAGTCAGAGAGGCTATCAAAATAACCACCCCATTCAAGGGCTTCCCTCAGCCCCATGTCATATGCTGAGGCAAACTGGTGTTGGAGTTGTCATGCTACAGAGGAATCAGAATGACCTACTTTCACTCTTTACAAGCTGGGACACATCCTAGTCCCTACCAATAATATACACACCACAGTTTAAATCATGTGTTATAATCTGAATATTGCTGTAGTCCTTAGAGTAATAAAAAACAAACAAACCAAAATCCTAGTTTACAGAAACATCTTTAATACATGAGCATTCCAGATGCTTGCCACAGACTCATGAGATAAAGTTTGATCCCAAAGAATGTGTTCAGTTCTTATTGAAGTTAAATCTCCTTTACTTCAGGGAGTTTGGCAGATCATGGTATGAGAACCCCCATTCTGCTCTCCCAGGTAATGAATTTTGTAGATCAGATGTTGTTAAAGTCAACAAAGCATCCTTTGTGTTCCAAGGTCTTCATAAACATTAAGAAAGCCTTTTCCCATTCCAGTACTCAAAAGGTATATGACAGTGGAATGAACGTGATGGCTTTATCCTATCCTGTCAAATCACTGTCTGATCCTGGTTCCCAGGAACCTCACACACAAACAGCATCCTCCAGCCTAAAGAATTCCAAAATACTTTCAAAGCTTTAGCTGATGTTTCAAGTTTAAGAGTTTACCTTGTGGCCAAAAGAGCAAGAGGTAAAATGGACTTAGAGAAATAAGTGGGGATTACGCCTCCCCAGACAGCAGAGGTTACCAGAGACACAAAATTGCAACCAAGCTGTCAATGGAAGACTAGGTAAACTCTTAACCTGTAATCCAGAAGAAAACAAAAACACTTTAGAACCTTCTGGCCAACCCACAAAGTAACAGCACTGACTCCTTTTGGGCGTCTCCATAACATAATCCAGAAAAAAAATCATCAGGCGCATTTTGCAAAGCAAAATAGGAACCAGTTGAGGTTATCTAGGCAAAAGATAAAGACAAATTCAAGCAGCAAACAATGTACTTCCAAGCCAAACAACAATCAAGGTTCACAGAGCCTCTCTGCAAAGCTGAGAGCTTGTCCTGGGGAAGAAACCCTTCGCTTAGTAGAAAGAGGCCTGTCGACTCAGCACCATGAAATTGAATAAAACCTCTCTTTGTGGCAGCATCCAGGGGACAAGGACAAAGGGCCTCGGCCACCGCAGCGTTTCTGAATGACAGAGGCCTCCAGCACCTCCAGCACTCCTCCCACCAGCAACAGAATCCCAGGAAACTGAGTGCTTATTCATTACTTGGGCTCTGTCCATTTTCTGAGTCTCTCTCTGCATTCTCCAATGCAGAGTATTTAACAATATCTTCTTTTAGCTTGCCTTGTCTGCCACTTCCACATTTAATTGCAAGTTCATGGGTATAAAATGCCCTGCACAGCTGAACTAAGTCATCTTGATTTGAAGGCTCCCTTTCCTCATAAAAGGGGAAACAGTTCTTTCTCTGTCTTTGTGTCTCCATTTTCCTTTCCTTAGCCACTTCTCCTCTTGCCCCTCCCTCCTCTCCAATTTTCCTCTTTCCTGTTCCTTTTCCCATCCTACATGTCTTTTGCTGTCTCCCTATAATTCAAATTCATGCCTCCCAGAGATGTTGATATGTACAGGGAAGAGAAGAAAAAGCTCTCAAATGCTGGCACCTCTCAAAATGGCTCCCAAGCTTCTGCAGGAATTTCTAGTCTGCATCAAAGTTTGTGGCAGAACATCACAAAACAACCCAGTGCCGCTCCCCATGCTAAATGCATGGCCACTCTGCTGTGTTAACACACCTGAACAGCAGTTCACTGATAACCAACCTGGGCAAAGGTAGGATATGCTTTGTGTTGTACAGCAAGTTTCAAAGGAAAATATGCAAATGGAGATTGTAACTTCTGCAACAGTTAACTATGGAGAAGCAGCAGCAGGAATACACATCATGCTCTGATTTCCTCATTGCAACATGAATCCCATCTGCAGTGATGTTAATTTCTGCTCTCACTTACTGGGCAAAACTAGCTTATTAACACTGTCTGTAAATGTGTGAAAAAAATCAAACCCAAAACAGGTGTCAGCTTGAAAGGACCTAGAGTCCACTCCGGATTCTTTTTGGACAGCTGCTATGTCAAAAAGGGAAGAATCTGGTGCCAAAACCAAGAGCAACAGTAAAACCACCATTGCTCAAAACAAAAACCCCTAATTAGTTCATTGTGTCATATGATAACCAGAATTTCACCTCTTTCTTTTATCTCCCCTCTTTCCAAGCTCTCCAGACATTTACAATGCCATCATTTTATGCAAAAATTGAAGCCCTTACTACAAAATCCATCCAAAAACATCACAAAAGGCAAATTCATGGTGTACATTTAACTCAGCACTGCTGTCTTTGAACGTCATTCTATTCACTATGATCTTTGCTCACTGCATCTCTGGCTCCCAAAGCTCACAACACTGATGTTAAAACTTTCCCTCCTGCAAGATTTCCAAAGATATAAAAGTATGTTAATATCTAAGTAGTCTTTATAATCAGTGCCTTTGATAGTCCTGTTTTACAGAAGCAGGCACAGAAGAGTCAGCTGCCTAATTCATATGGTGAACCACTGTGAGGGCAGGAAAAGAATCTGACAATGAAAGTTTGCTAAATCAGTGGCAGAACTTCTTTTAACCTTTGCAAGATCAGGACAGGCAGCTCCCCCCAGGCACCCCAGCTCCCAGCATCTAAAACTCCAGACTCCTGCATCAGCCATTGTCAATCGGGCATTCAGCTGCAGAGTCAGCTCTTAGAAAGGGCTCCTAAACCATCAGCTGCCAGTTTTAGGAACAGCCACATGACCTCAATTATCTCACCAATTTTGGATTAAATAATTTCCCCATAGAAAACACTGGATTTCCTGAAGCTTACAAATTCAGCAGAAAAATGCGGTCTTCTACTCACAATATTCTTTCAACACAAAAGTGTAAAAAAAACCAAAACCAACCAAACAAACAAACAAAAACAAAACCCCAAAACAAAGCTTTGAACCAGAAATCTGAAATTAATCTTACTATGTTGTAGGAAATTCCTAGGGTTTGGTTGGAAATTTTCATATAGGGAAAGGAATGTTATGATCTGCAGAAAAAGCATTAATAAAAAAAATCAGAAAACACCTTCCTTTTCAACTAAGCTATACATATGATGATAGGATGTTTCATTGCAAAGGCTTTACTTGGAAGAAGCAATTGAATAATCTACTTTATGGGCATAGGGATAAGTATTTGCCCAAAAGAAAATCTAAAGAGAAGTCAGAGAGAGCAAATTCATCCATTTTTTCTTTCAGACCTTCAAAAAAGTTTCCAACAATATTAATGAAATCAAGACAATTTATTCTTGCACATCAGTCAAAACAGGGCAAACCAGGCACCTCTCTCTGATCCCTTCTTTCTTTCACATCCTCCAGACCACAACAACTCAGCCCTTGCCCCAGCATTTCAGTAAGAAAAGACACAGCATGTGGAAACCAGTAATGACTTCCTAGGTATTAAACACAAAAATTAGAAAAGCTATGAGCACATCTGGCTTGAGGACGGACACCCCTTAAAAAAAAAACCAACCCATTTCATTCCTGTTAAAAACAGTGCAGAAAGGAGAAGGCTCTCTCAGCAAGGGGTAGTACAATACTGCGTGTTCTGTGAAAAAAAACCATAGCTGTCTCTCTCTAATGTGGCTGTTTGAGCGAATATTGACATGGAATTAAAGAACTCTCTCCAGTTTTGGAGATCCATGTGTTTTAAAACAAACATTTACAAAGTTTGCCCAGCAGTACACTGCACAAGATACATAGAAAGGACAAGTCCATGCTGCACATAAGTGCCTCAGCAGTTTGCTAACATGAAGGTGACCTGGAGCAGTAGAGTCATCTTTTTGCAGAGCTGTAAGAACAACAGGACAACACCAGAAGGCAGCCAAACCAGTTTGCTTGTTTGTTCATAGAATTATAGAATGGTTTGGGTTGGAAAGGACCACAATATCATCTAGTTCCAACCCCCTGCCATGGAAGGGACGCATCACCCTAGACCATGTTGCCCAAGCCTCTGTTCAACCTGACCTTGAACACTGCCAGGGATGGAGCATTTACCACTTCATTTACCAACTTCATATGTCCTCCTTGCGCTCTACATTCATCGCTTCTGACCAGGAGTCTTCACAACACCTCCAGAGTTGAACGCAGAAGGGCAGTGACAACAGCAAAGTCAAACCCCTCCAAGGAACAAATTTCAACACTGTCCTCAGTTGACATTATTTTGTTGTCAAAAGAGGGAAATTTTAAGTTTGTCACTGATGACAGTGAGGCTCTTGGTAAGACAGATGAGGCAGTAGTAACTCTTCTCTCAGCCCTACATACCAATTTTGCCAAATAATCAAGTAGTGGTTTACTAGTATCAATGGTTTCTGGCATCACAACTTTCTCCTGTTTCCAGGCTGAAAGTCAAAAACACAGTGCTGCACCAGCTACTAGGAAGGGGAAAAAATGACTGCTGCTGCTGAACCCAGGAGAAGAGACAAGTATTGTTAACATGTTGTCTGACCATATATAAATGGCTTGTGTATTTGAAGGTTATGGAAACAGAATTATCCAAAAGCTGCAATGCTAATGCAACGTAACAGAACAACTGCCTTTCTCCTCCAGCTTCTCTTTTACCAAGCACTTAACACACTGTTGATGTTTTACATTCATTAAAACAGGGAAGTCAAATTGCCCCAATAATTCTACACATCAAAGCATATATCTGTCCAGTAGTTGTCAACAGCAGTCGGTGGTCACCTGAAAGAGGCTTTGGGTCACTGTCCTACATGTTTTTTGCAGCATGGTACTAACACACAGAAACAGGTTTGCCAAGTTCCCCGAGCCTGAATCTGCAGAAGGTGATGATAAAACATTTCCATTTTGCAAGGTTTTTCTCACAATGCAACCAGTGTGATTTGAAAGCTTTGAACAACAGCCATTTCCAGCATTTCCTCCCCCCCCCAGTCATTAGTGATTCAGTCTCCTCTAAACCAGCTCCTAATGGACTTAAATGCACGGACAAAACAGAGCTCTGTCCCATGAAGAAGCACAGTTCAGGCTCACCACGGGAGGAGATAAGCCCACCCATGCTCCTCCTGCATAACTGCCAGCATAATTTCTACTTAGAATAAGCAGCTGAATGTGTAAACTGATGATTATGGACCAACAAATGAACTACATGAGAAATTATACAGAGCAGGGGCCTACTAACCATAATAGTTTAGCTTAAGATCAAAAGGGGTTTGGGGGAGGTTCTTTTGGGGAGTGGGAGGGTGACGAGAGTCATATTTTAATTCTTTGCCTTTTGAATTCTGAGCCAAGCTGGTCTCAATTTGAAGCACAAATCTCACCATACTTCATTACACACCTCTGCTGTACAACTGTGGGGGGTTTTATTCTGCTCTCCAGAGATACAACTTTGTAAAACTCAACCTGTCACAGACCTTCTCAAGGCCTTCTGTGATAATCTGCATGCTTAAGAACAAATGCTAAAGCACACTACACCCCAAAGATGATTGGGGTTTTTCCCTTCGGTTTTGAGAACAAAGAAATGTAAGCACCTGAAGAGATAAAAGAGAGAAAAGAAAAAGAGGCAATCCAAATTGCATGAGATTAAGTCCTCAAGAGAAACCCAAGGATAGTATCCAAGGTGCACGTGGTCTTGGGTTGCTTGAACAAACCCAGTCAGCGTGTGTACCATTAAATGTGGCTGACACACTGCTACACATTCTGAGAAACCACATCCCCTATTATAGCAAGGACTACTGTCAAATGTCTCCTGATACAAAGCTACTAATTATTGCTAATGGCATCATTAATTGTCATTTTACAGCATATCAAAATAATATTTGCTCTCATTAAGCTCTAAGAGCACAAAGTCTCTTGGAAACAATGACAAAATAGCAAGTCTATGCAGTTCTCAGACACTGTCTGCATTGTGGTGGCAAACAAAAAGATCCAATCCCATTGATTCAAGGCACTGAAGGAAGATCTTTCACACAGCAAAAATAACCAGGAGTCCTGAAAGAGATCTGAAACCAGGCGATCAGGCATATGCTCTGGCAGATCCTATCTTGCAAACAGATTTCAGAAGCAGACTTTAGAAAACAGCACCATCTGGATCAAATTTGCAACTCTATCCATAAATAAGAAGGGACAGCTTATGGCACCACTGTCGGCATATTTTATAAAGTGTGGGAATATCAGGCTGAGAGGCAAGAGTGCTAAGGGGAAAATGCTGCCTGCAAGAGTAAAAAAATACATCTGTATCACACTAAGGAAGTAGTGTGAGGAATCACTTCACAGCAAAATGAAACTATGCTGGACAAAGATGACTGAAAATGAGACAGCTACATGCCAAGGACATTCAAAAAAGGCAAAAACAGACAGGTTCGGGAGCTAAATTGCAACTTGTGAACAGGTAACATTTTTTCATCTCCACAGCAAACCTCCATTCTACTATGATGCTCCTTGGTGTAGAGATAGCAGAGCCAAACACGTAGGAAAAGATGACAGGCAGTGCCTAGTTCCCCCAGAAGTATTTGGAAAGTGAATTTCAATGTACTTCTGAAATTGGTCCAGTGATTTATACCTTTGAAAGTCCAGGCAGACATATGCTGCTCTTTTTTTGACCCATGTGACTAGCCAGAAATGCAAGGGGCTTGCACGCTGTCCCAACTACAAAGAGAAAATTCTTTATCAAGTTAGGTGTTTTTTCCGTAGCTACAAGGAGGTTTAAATCAACTGTGCTCCTCATATGATGAAGAACATCAGTATTCTGACATTCATGTCACCAATTTATATTGTCTTTCGGATGCTGAGATTGTTTAAATCCAGGGGTTTTTATTCAGGTAAAATGAAATGGAAAAGGGACGGAGTTTTCTAAAGCATTCTGTATTTTAAATATATAAACCAGGTTATGTAAAGAGACTTTGGCTGATTTTATACCAGGTGAGAGCTTTCAAATACAATATACAGATTGCCACAAAATCATCAGGTCACCATATTTGCAGGATATATTTGAAACCAGGGAGAAAATAAGTTACCTGGCGAAAAGGAGGATCTAGGCAATAATTTTACATGATCAATGTCTCACAAATGTGAAACATCTACCCACAGTATCACAGGATGTCTCCTGCCATGGCGTCCCTTCTTACCAGAGGCAACAGCATCATAAAACTGGATTCCACACTCCGACTTTGGGGGAATTTGTAGTTCCAAGCTTACTTCTGTTTCACTTAGTTTACTATTACTTCTCAAAAAAGAATCCACACTCTTTATGTGTCTTTAGGCATTTGTTCTGGTTTTAAATATGCTTGGCTTTCAGAGAAGTTAGAGTAACTTGTTCGGAGTGGCTTATAAAGCTAAGTTACATTTGCTCTGCTAAGGACTGGAGTGATTTAGGACTTCACCACCTCTTCTGCTTGGTTACCACTTCACTGTGGAAGTTACTGTGTTCTCAGCCAGCTTGCAAACCACTTCAGCAGCCTCAGCCAGCTTAGTTCAAGGCAGCAAGGGATGACTTGAAGCTAAACTCCTTAACTTTTCCCACTGATGTATTAAAGAGCCCTCACAAATTCCAATGGGACTGAAAGGGTAAGGGTTATGAAAGCATAAAGTAAGGTAAGAAGAAATAATCAGACAGGAAAGGTGCCCAGAAGCAATTCAAAAAGCCTTTGACTAGTTCCTCTTCACTGTTTAAAAATCAAGGAATGCAATCAGGACTGTAAGAGATCAGAATATCATCCTGTACACCAAGGCAGGAGCGCAATATGTTTTATACTCCTGTCAGCAGCCTACCTCATTCATTCTCAAAAAGAACCAGTTTCAGATACTTCATTACACTTCCTTTATCTATTCCACTGCTTCACTACCCTGACTTTTTGAAAGAACTTTCTAATTTTCCCAGTTGCTGCAATTTAAACCCATTACCTTCCTGTCCTATCAACTATGGATACAGAGAAGAGTTTATTCTCTTCACCTCAGCAACTTTTTCAGCCTCAGCAATCCAAATGCATTCAAGTTTTCCTTTAGAATATTCCTGTTGCTCTTTTCTGGATACTGAAAACTCGAGAAGCTTATGCACAAAGCCAGACACTGTCCTCTCAAGCACCTCAATAACAAAATGGATAATTCAAGAAATCTTTCTATTTTAGCTGTACAGGTGTACTAATTTATTACTTGTCTGATTTACTACTTTGCCTGATTTTCAACAGTATCAGATTAATTCAAAAAAGCTCTCCAGAAATTAGTCATTCTTGCTGTATAGCCCATAAATCTTTTCTCATTTCCACACTATCTCCCATATAGGCTTCTTTGTCCTCATGTATGACAATTTTATCTGTCACAAACACAGATAAACAAAAATGACTATGGTATTGAGCTGTTTATTCAGTAAACACTATGATTACCACACTCATTTTCTGAGGAGTGGAGACAAGGCTGCATACATCAACCAGCACAGTGTCCAGGCAGTACATTCAAGGTGGCAAATCCAGACAGGGAAAAACAAATGGGCTCCCTGCTCTTGTATAGAAACACATGGGGTCTGCACACAGGAATGGGCATGAAGTAGTATGTCAGACAAATGGCATTTCAGTTTTTCCTCATGCTACCAGCTCTTCAGTTGCTTTATAAGGGAAAAGGAGATTTCAGTTCCCAAGTCTTACGATTGGATTTTTTTAGCCTTTTTATTCTCTTTCAGTTTTCTTCCAGGGACATGCCTATGTCTGACTGTGCCTACTTTCGGGTCTGCTGAGAGCTCATGTGTTTTCCAACAAAGAAAGCTATCACCCAGAAATGAAGAGAAATGCTTTCTTGTGGCTCCCTCATACCCAGCCTTTGGAGCAATCATGTTATTCTGTTTAAGTTACTTCTCTCCCTCTGAAGAATTCTGGCCTCAGTTTCCTCCACTCATTTATAGACTCCTTTTACCGCCCCCCCCCTCTTTAAATTCAGAGCAGCAAGGATTAAAGTTCCTAATGTTTGCCCACCACTGAAATGAATCTATACATATATATGAATATATTAAATATTTACATAGTAGTATATGAAAAACTAGCAAATTTTTTGTTGTTGTTTTATTGAAGAAACAGCCACTGCAACTGGAGAATTCAAGACCTGTAAAGCAGATAAGAGCTGCTGAGGAGCAGCATCATCTAATATTTAGCACCACACTCCTTATGCATGAATACCTTCCATAACTCACTCCAGACTCTGCCAAGATTTCCAGCTCATGCATGCTTTAGCAGTTGGTACCACACATCAACAGGTTATGAATTTGGAGTTGTGATTGCTATGTAAACTCATCAAGATGCCACTCGAATCAGTAATAGTCAAGAATTCACTACCAACAAACAAGAATCCCATAATTCCACTACAGTCTAGAAGGTACCATCTCATTAATAAATGGGCAAAGTATATATGTGGTATTTTGTAATACTGCCTGTAAAATTAAGTCTGTACATACAGACACAGACTATAAAACCAGCTGAATCGGAAACATGTAAAAGACATTTTTCCAATCTGTTCTCTTACCGCCTTCTTTACATCTTCAGGGCTGTATTTCCTTTATAAGCAAAATGATTGAGAAACTTTACATGAAGGAAAAAAAAAAACACAAACAACTTTATTTCTCAGCAGTTCACACCCTTCTGTTTATCACCTGGAAGGTCAAAATAAGTTCTAGAGTCACTTTGAGAACAGTTATTTTATACTATAATAACTACAGGGCAGCTCCAATCCAAGCTGGCAAATGAACAGTAATGGCAGATGAACCCAGGAAAAAACAGGGATTTGTGCAAGGAGCACAAAAAATATGGAGAAAACCCAACACCCTGCCCCATAGCTCTGAAGATTATATGGACACCTCCCAGCATTATTCCATAGCCCTGAATCAGGAGCCCTTTGTACAATTAATTTTGTCAAGTTCTGAACCCACAAAAGCTTTCCTTATTTAGGAAAAGTCAAATTTCACTTAAATGCCATTAGAATGGGCAGGTAATACATCTCTAAATAGGAAGATCTGCAACAGAAAGATCATGAGGTTTCTGTCACTGGTGCCACAGTTGGTGTATCATTAATCAGAAAAAAGCATACTCAAGTCCAAATTACCCCCCATACACCAAAAAAAAAAAAACCAACCCCAGAACAAAAGGCAACAAAACCCCCTAGGGAATTTGTTCTCACTTCATCTGGAAGTCTCAATTCTCTTGACCAATCCCATCAGTTTAGCTGAAACTTGCTTACATGGCAAATACATGAAAATAATGTAAACCTAAAAAACAGAAGCAGACCAAGACAGCATGTTTCCTTTCCTCCTTTGAAACTGGCACTCAACTATCATCTGTAGTTAACACGGCTAAATAAATAAATAAAGCAGCTGACTTAGGTGACCAGCAAAGGGTTGGAAGAGCCATCAGAGCTCAGTCTAGACACAAGCAGTCATACAGCGAGGTCATGCCTGAGCTATTCAACCCACCCTCACAGCTACTGCCTTCACACACTCCATAACAAACCAACATCCGCAGCAGACTGTCAGCCAGCCTGGGTATACAGCCCTCCAACAGAGAAGACCTGGAAAATACTATTTGAAAGCCCCAAAAGCCCCAAGGTGTCTTCCTCACCACTTTCTTAGTGTTTACTGTCTCTGACATATATGTATGGGCAAGTGCTTAATCCTCAGACACTCCAGCTGCCATCCTACAGGTAACTATAAACTGTTACTTATGAGTTTGGGCTACAGACTGTGACTCTCATTCACAAAGTGATTTAAATGAGATGGCTGAAGCAATTATTGTCCTTTACTCTCTGTTCCTTCCTCTCCGTTCCTTCCTCTCCTGAAGGTTACACCTCTGTTTCAGACAAAGCTGCACAGATGCGCGTCTGCTGCTTTATACAACTCAACATTTAAGCATTTAATCAAACCACTGCAGTCTTTAGTCTGCATCTACACGTAAAACTGTAAACTCTAGCGGCTGAGGATACAAACCCCAGACATCCATTCATACCATGGGACTTCAACTTCCAGGAACATGGTAGGGCTAATAGTCATGGTGGTAACTGTCATGGTCATCCCACTTAAAAATGCTTACAAACATAAATCAAAACCTTAAGCAGTGAATCGAAGTGAAATTGGTAGGAATATCTGCTTGTTTGGTCTACCATACTCCAAGATAACGATGTGAAATAGGAATTCCAGGATAATGGCATCTCTCATACACTGGCGTTTCAAACTGTTTGTAATGGCCAAGAAATACTGAAAATATAATCCCAAGGTATCCACAATATTAATGGCGTGTTCTGCTCTGCACCAACTAGTCCCAGTGGGGACAACCAAGGATTTGTGATGTGGGAAACAAGACATGACAGGAAGTTGTACTGGTGCAGGGATGATGAACTAAGAGGGGAAAAAGAGTCTAACACCACCTTGGGATACAGTACCCTCTGTATCAGGTGTCTCAAGCGTTAAGATTTGGCTTTATAGAAAGATCACATCAGCTGAGGTGAGAGAAAAGGAAAGTAACATTCTTATAAGGGCTTTGCTTCACCTCTCCCCAAACTACTCTTCCTCAAAAGGAAGAGAAAGTTGGGGCTGTTCAGCCTGGAGAAGAGAAGGCTGCGTGGAGACTTCATAACAGCCTTCCAGTATCTGAAGGGGGGCTATAGGGATGCTGGGAATGGACTGTTCATTAGGGGCTGTAGTGAC